>LN891308.1:28659-43637 GCA_900010015.1 Tuber aestivum
TTTAGTTAACTGGTTAGTTGATTAATTAAGAAAGACTTGTTGGATTGCTATCAGGCTTGCAATTGCTGTCAGGATTGCTATTACTGTTACTTGCCTGATCGTTCCCTACCCGCTAGCAATAACTTTTTCTTCCCAATCCTGGTTCCAAAGAAAAACATCTTTTATATCCCAGTAATCATAAAAAACTTTGTCCTTTCTATTTGTTAGTAATAACTTTTTCTTCCCAATTCTGATTCCCAAGAAAAAAACATCTTTTATATCCCTGTAATCATAAAATACTTTGTCCTTTTGTCTGTTTAAAACTATTCAGGCATATTTCTGGACTATTCAAGTACCGGTCTGCATCCTTTTAACAAAGGTTTTAAGCTGGTTACAAGCTATATTCTCCAGCAGTTTGAAGCGGGTTTGATACGATTCGATGTGCTTCAAACCCATATCAAACTGCAACCAGACTCTAACAGTCACCTTGTTAAAAGGTAATTGTTTTACAATTGAACTAATGGTCTATCAGGCTAGCGCAAGGATTTACTATACACCTGAAAACCAGATCTATATTGACATTTATCAAACAAAATCCGGCTCTTTATTAAATAATAACATGGCCACCAAACATGAACACCAACAAAGAATGGAGCGCCGTAAGGGTTAGACAATCACTATAATTTTAAAAAAACGAAGGGCATATTCCATGCCTTAGCTACACTTCAGTAGCGTCAGCATGGAATATGCCCTTCGTTTTTAAAATACCCGTTGGAAAACCTTACTTAGCGATACCAACGGAGTGAAACTGCAAATCGTACAGCTTTTTGTAATACCCATCAAGTTTCAGTAACTCCTGGTGATTACCAATTTCTTTAATCTCCCCCTTATCCAATACTATAATCTGGTCAGCTTTCTGTATCGTTGACAAACGATGCGCAATCACAATAGAAGTGCGGCCTTTCATCAATTTATCAATTGCAGTCTGAATCAACATCTCAGTCTCTGTATCTACAGATGAAGTGGCTTCATCGAGTACAAGGATAGAAGGATTATAAACCAATGCCCTGATAAACGAAATCAGCTGTGCCTGCCCGGCAGAAAGTGTTGCTCCGCGCTCCATCACATTATACTGATAGCCTCCCGGAAGTCTCTCAATGAAATCATGTGCGCCTACTTTCTGAGCAGCATCAACCACTTCATCCATCGTGATGGCAGGGTTATTTAGCGTGATATTATTGAAAATTGTATCGGAGAACAAGAAAACGTCTTGCAGTACGGTAGCGATATTATTCCTTAGGTAATTTAGCTCATAGTCATTGATACTTACGCCATCAACTTTGATCTCCCCTTTCTGGATTTCATAAAAGCGGTTCAGGATATTGATTGTAGACGATTTACCTGCACCGGTTGCACCAACCATTGCCACAGTCTGCCCTGCTTTTACTTCAAAGGAGATATTTTTTAAGACATAATTTTCGTCGTTATAAGCAAACCAAACTTTATCAAACTTAATATTACCGGCCATTTTCTCTGGCTTGCAAGTCCCGTTATTTGTAGTCAGTTCTTTAGTATCTAATACTTTAAATACGCGCTCTGCTCCTACCATTCCCATTTGAAGGGTGTTGAATTTATCAGCAAGCTCGCGGATTGGTCTGAACAACATACTGATGTAGAGAATAAACTCGGCAATTGTACCAGGCGTAACATCAAGCGGTTTGGCCAGAATACTTTTTGCACCATACCAGACCAAAAGGCCAAGTGACATCGCGGAGATAATTTCCACAACCGGGAAAAAGATGGAGTAATACCAGTTGGAGCGAATGTTTGCATCGCGGTAACGGGCGTTGATTTTCTTAAATTTACGGAATTCCTGATCCTCTCTTGCAAAGTACTGGATGATAGAGATACCAGTAATATGTTCTTGCAGGTAGGTGTTTAAATTGGATACTTCAGTTCTGATCTCCTGGAAAGCCGATTTGATAGATTTCTGGAATACAGAAGTCGCCATAATCAAAAGAGGCATTGGTAAAAGCACAATTACCGTTAATTCCCAGTCAGCGTAAAACATAACAGCGATAATAGCGATGACCTGCAGAATATCACCGATGATAACAATCAGTCCTTCTGAGAAAATATCAGAGATGGTTTCCAGATCTGAAACTGTACGGGTTATCAATTGTCCTATCGGCGTTTTATCAAAGTATTGCAGCCTGAGTTTAGTGATATGATTGAATACATTGATCCTCAGGTCACGGATGGCCGACTGCCCCAGGGTATTGGTCAATAAGGTGTGACTGTATTGAATGACACTTTGTACAACCAGTAAAAAGAGCATCAGCATGGTCATCATTAACAGTCCATTGTATTCACCTTTCAGAATATAGTTATCCAGGGTGTATTTGATCAGGAAAGGTCTTACTGGTGCAATTAATGCAAGCAGTATTGTTAAAATAACTGACCAGATAAATATGCTGCGGTAGGGTTTAACGTACTGAAAAACTCTTCTCAATAAGCCTACGTTTAACGCATCACCTGTAATTTTCGACATAATTAGTTTACAAAAGGATAAATGACATTAACCAGGTAAAGTCCACAGGCAGGGACTGACTGCCCGGCATTACTCCGGTTTTTACTTCCTATAATTTCTTCCAGCTGTGCCAGCCCGATTTCTTTTTTCCCGATCAGAATTAAGGTACCCACAATTGCCCGCACCATATTCCTTAGAAAACGATCAGCAGAGATCGTAAATATAAGACCACCATCTATTTCACGGAAATAAGCCTCGGTAATTTTACAATTATTTGTAGCTGTAGAAGTATTGGATTTACTAAAGCTGGTAAAATCTGTGTAATTCAGGAGTTGCGCAGCAGCATCGTTCATCGCTTCAATATCCAGTTTACCTTTATATAACCAGGAGCGGTTTAATTTAAAAGGGTCTTTATGGAAATGAAAATGATATTCGTAAGATCTCGCTGTGGCATCAAAACGTGCGTGTGCAGTTTCTGATACTTTAAAGATTCTTTTAATAGCTATGGGATAAGGCAACAGGGAGTTTACACTTCCAACAGCATTTGCAGCTGCCTGTTCTGTGACGTCCTGTAAATCTGCATGTGCAAAAAACTTACTGGCATGAACGCCGGCATCTGTCCTGCCACAGCCCAGGGTTTCAACAGGTTGCCTGAAGAAAACGGTTAATGCCCTGTCCAGTTCCTGCTGGACGGTTATTGCGTTTGGCTGCGTCTGCCATCCATGGTAAGCTGTTCCATCGTAGGCTAATTCTATAAAAAAACGTTGTATATTCAATGTAATGCAAAAATACTTTTTTCCGCTTAACAAGACAGTCGTTTAATGTCTTTTAATATATTTGTTGGAAATTATTAAATTGATATGATACAAAGGGTTCAATCCATCTGGTTATTTTTAGCAGCACTCACGTTGTTTTTAGTACTAATTCTTCCTGTTTTAATTATACATGGCGCTCCGGGAGATTTAACATTCCAGATTGGTGGTATTTATGAGAAAGTAAATAATATCAGCCAGAAAACTGAATCCTTTACTACACTTTTCGGTGCAACAATTGCTGTTGGCCTGGTTTGTCTGGCAAACATTTTCACTTTCAAAAACAGAACCTTACAGAAACGGATTATCTTGCTGACTATAGTTTTAATTCTGGCTTTAGCAGCATGGACTGCAAGTTATGCAATGCAGATTCCCCGGCTTTCAGAAGGATTTACCTTAAGTGCAGGTGCATATTTACCCATTCTCTCGCTTATTTTTTGTGCCTTGGCAATCAGAGGTATCAACAAGGATGATCAGTTAATACGCTCGGCAGATAGATTGAGATAGTCTTTTTATAAGCTATTTTTTTACTTAAAGATCAAATAACCTAACCATTAACAATCAAAAAGTTAGACTTATAATTATTATTTGGTTATGTACCAAACAAATACCGAAAATTAAGCTTACCTTTGCGGCTTAATAAATAAAGTTAAAATGATAAACCCATTTAAATTATTGGGGATAAGTGATGACGTTGTTAATGCCGTAAAGGATTTAGGTTTCGAAAATCCAACACCTATTCAGGAGCAAGCTATTCCTGTGCTGTTAGAGGGCAATAATGATTTTGTTGGTTTGGCCCAAACAGGAACAGGAAAAACAGCAGCATTTGGTTTGCCGCTGATTGAACTGATTGACTTCAAGATGAATAAGCCTCAGGCTTTAATTCTATGCCCTACCCGGGAGCTTTGCTTGCAAATTGCCAGCGACATCAAAAATTACTCAAAAAACACGCCTGGTGCTAGTGTTGTTGCCGTTTACGGTGGCGCGAACATTGTGCAGCAATTGCGTGAAATTAGAAACGGTGTACAAGTAGTTGTAGCTACACCGGGTCGTATGTTAGACATTATCGGTCGTAAGGCTATAGATTTCAGTAGTGTGAAATATGTAGTTCTTGATGAGGCTGACGAAATGCTGAACATGGGCTTCCAGGAAGACATTAATGATATCTTGTCTACTACACCTGACGACAAAAAAACCTGGTTGTTTTCAGCTACTATGCCTCCTGAGGTTAGAAGAATAGCTAAAAACTACATGGACAACCCTACTGAGTTGACTATGGGAACCAAAAACACTGGTAACGTAAATATTGAGCATGAGTACTATGTAGTACGTGCCAGAGATAAATATGCTGCCTTAAAACGTATTGTAGATTTCAACCCTGAAATTTTCGCAGTAGTTTTCTGTAAAACCAAAATGGATACACAGGATGTTGCTGAGAACCTGATTAAGGATGGTTACAATGCTGATGCTTTGCATGGTGACTTATCACAACAACAACGTGATAAAGTGATGCAACGCTTCCGTGACCGTAACATGCAGTTATTAATTGCTACAGATGTTGCAGCACGTGGTATCGATGTAAATAACGTAACTCACGTTGTTAACTATTCATTACCTGATGAAATTGAAAGTTATACCCACAGAAGTGGTCGTACAGGAAGAGCTGGTAAATCTGGTATTTCTATCTGTATCATCAACTCTAAGGAAACTGGAAAAATCCGTCAGATTGAAAGAATCATCGGTAAAGCATTTACTAAAGCTGAATTACCTACAGGATTTGATGTTTGCGAAAAACAACTTTTCTCATTGGTTCACAAAGTTCACAATGTTGAAGTAAATGAAGCACAAATTGAGCAGTACATCCCAAGAATCATGGATGAATTTGCTGAATTAAGCAAAGAAGAAGTGATCAAACGTTTTGCATCTTTAGAGTTTAACCGCTTTTTAGAGTATTACAAAAATGCACCGGATTTAAATGCAGCTGCTAATGATGAGCGTGGTGAACGTTCTGAGCGTGGTGCAAGAGGTGCTAGAAACAGTGATTTTACCCGTTTGTTTATCAACGTAGGTTCGGTAGATGAATTCACAAGAGGTGATTTATTATCTTTTGTTTGTAACAATGGTAAAATCAGTGGAAAAAACATTGGTAAAATTGACCTTAAAGGTGTGTATTCATTCTTTGAAGTTGAAAATGCTATTGTTGATTCATTGTTCGCAAATTTCAAAGACATCCAGTTCAATAACAGAAGTGTTAGAATTGAAAAATCTGGCGACGCTCCTGAAGGTGGCGAAAGAAGATCTGGTGGTGGTGAAAGAAGAAGCTATAGCGGTGGTGGCGACAGAAGAAGTTCTGGCGGCGGAGAAAGAAAAAGCTATGGTGGTGGTGAAAGAAAGAGTTATGGCGGTGGCGAAAGAAAAAGCTACGGTGGCGGTAATTCTGGTGGAAGCGGAAGACGTGAAGGTGGAAGCAGTGCTGGAGGTTTCAGAGATTTCTCTGGTAAACCACGCGAAGGTGGAAGCGGAACGGGCGAAAGAAGACGCAGATCTTAATCACAACCCAAATATAAAATTAAGCAGCCCGATTTATCGGGCTGTTTTTTTTGCAGGGATTTCTCTCACCGGCTGACTAGTAGCCAAGACCTTTATCGTTACCTCTCGGATCTGCTCCTGTTTCCAGGGTTCCGTCCGATTTGACCAGGATGGCGTCAACACGTCCCATCGGTTCACGTTCAGTGATTTTATAGCCTTTGTATTCTAATTTAATTCTTGTAGCATCATCGATAGCACCTTTCTCTACGAAAACTTCATCTGGCAACCATTGGTGGTGAAATCTTGGAGCCGCAACTGCCTGCTGCATGTTTTGTCCAAATGCCAGTACATTTAAGATCGTCTGGAAAACAGAAGTGATGATTGTTGACCCACCGGGTGTACCGACTACCATTCTTAGTTTTCCATCTTCTTCAATAATGGTAGGCGTCATTGAGCTCAGCATTCTTTTGCCGGGAACAATAGAATTTGCTTCTCCACCAACTAAACCGTACATGTTTGGGGTACCTGGTTTAACGGAGAAGTCATCCATTTCGTTGTTCATGATGAATCCACCGCCATCTACAATAACAAGTGAGCCATAAGAGCCGTTTAAAGTCGTAGTAGCTGATACTGCATTACCTTCATTGTCTACGATGGAATAATGGGTAGTTTGTTCGCTTTCTTTTAAAGGAAGGGTACCGGGTTTAACCCTGGAGCTTGGGGTAGCTTTGTTAAAGCTGATCCCTTTAGTTCTTGAATTGATATATTCAGGATTTAACAGCGCTGCCTGAGGCACTTTAAAGAAATCCGGATCACCCAAATAGCTCGCACGGTCTGCATAGGCCCTGCGTTCTACTTCAACCATTAACTGAACGGTAGAATCTCTTTGAAAACCCCATTTGTTTAAGGGGTAATCGCCTACTTGTTTGAGCATCGTGATTAATGCAATACCACCACTGGATGGCGGAGGCATAGAGATTACTGTATAGTTTTTGTATTTACCTGATACGGTTTTTCTCCATACCGATTGGTAATCACTTAAGTCTTTTCTAGTGATTACACCGCTGGTATTTTGCATGGAAGCTACAATCGCTGCTGCAACTGTCCCTTCGTAAAAGCCTTTTCTGCCATTATCTCTGATGAGTTTTAAGGTTTTTGCAAGTTGAGGTTGTCTCAGTAAATCACCAGCTTTCCATAGCTCGTTTTTCACAAAGGCCACTGGCTTATTGTTATATTTCAAAAACCTTTCTTTATGACTGTTTAATTCTGAGGCTTGCTGAGCAGTGATCTGGAATCCATTCTGTGCCAGATCAATGGCAGGCTGAATATCTTTTTTCCAGCTTAATTTACCGTATTTATTATATGCTTTAACCATCCCATCAACTGTACCGGGAATTCCTGAAGCTAAGGTACCGTACAAGCTTTTATCCGTAATTGCGTTACCCCTGGCATCCAGGTACATATCTCTGGAAGCTTTTTCAGGAGCTTTTTCTCTATAATCAAGGGCGTCTGAATCTCCACCTTTACCTCTGTAAACCAGGAAACCGCCACCACCGATATTTCCTGCATTCGGATAAACTACAGCCAAAGCGAATTGTACAGCTATTGCTGCGTCAATTGCATTTCCACCACGCTTAATAATCGCAACGCCAACTTTAGAGGCTTCGGGATGTGCTGTAACTACCGCAGCATGTTTGAACTGGTTTAATTCCTGCCCGCTTGCGTTTGCCGTCAAGGAAACTATTAGTCCCAGACAAAGAGGGGCAAGCAGCAGGTTTGATAATGATGTTTTTGATTTCATGGTCAGCATAAATTATAAAAAATCCTGCCGGTGAACACTCAGCCTGTTTAAACTGACTAAAGGCCCACTGGCAGGAAAACGCATTAAATTTAAAGAATTATATTGGAATTAAAAGTTGAGGGAGAGCCTGGTAAATACATATCTGCCCAGAAAACCGAATTGAGGAGCCTGGTTAGGATACAATATACCTGAAGTTCCCTGAGAACCCAATAGTAATTCCTGAGGATAAACGTCAAACAGGTTATTCGCCCCTACCGTAATTTTAAGATTCTTAGTTAAGTTATAACCTGCACCTATATCCGTAATTACCCTGCCTGTAAGTTCTTGTCTGTTAGCTACAACATTAGTTGGCTGAGAAACTTTACCAAAATATACATTCCTCAAAAAGACATTCCATTTGTTGATTGTATAATCAAAAGTAATATTTGATTTTATGCGTGGGGTAACTTTCTCAATCAGAATACGGCTCGCATCATCCAGATAAGTACTTTCTTTTCCTACCAACAATGGTGAAGCATGAACAGGGCCAACTATAGCTGTTTTAGTGAAAGTAGTTGCCCAGTCTGTTCTCAGGTTACCTGTACCTAAACGGGTATTGTAAGAGAATACGACATCCAGTCCTTTAGTCTCTGTATTCACTGCATTTGCAAAGAATCTCGCTGTTGTTGCATTCGCCAGGCGTAATAAATCATAAATCTCCTTATCCTGTGGCGAAGCAGTTGGTGAATTGTTTCCAGTAAATTGTCCGGTATAAATTACGCGGTCATTGATCCTGATAAAGTAACCATCAACGGTAATTTTTAGTTTCCCAAGATTAGAAGTAAACCCGGCACTTAAGCTCTTAGAAGTTTCTTGTTTCAATTTCGGGATGCCCAATAGTTGCGCGATACGGCTATCGTTTGCGAAAGTACCCGATTCCACGATATTTCCGTCGATGTAAACTGATGAAGTAGAACTAAAGTATTTCTGGTGAAGAGAAGGCGCTCTGAAGCCTGTACTTGCCGCAGCACGCAACAGGAATTTATCAGAGAACTTATATCTTGCTGCTAATTTACCATTCACTGTCGAGCCGAAGTCCGAGTAATTCTCAAATCGGGCCGCTGCATCGAGTAATAATTTTTCTGTGAAGTTCAATTCAACGTCTCCATAAGCTGCAAATGAATTACGTGATTCATTCGTCAGGTTTGCAGTACTGATCCCCGGAAAACCTTGTGCTCCGCCAGCATAAGCAGCACCATTAGGCGCAAAACGGGTAGAAATATTACCATTAGCATCCGGAACCAGGATTGGCTTGCCTGCACCATCAACACCTACTTGCAGTGCATTGCCGTAATTTCTCCAGGAAGCTTCTTCTCCTGGCTTAATTTTATAATTCTCATATCTGTTTTCAAACCCAAAGGCTACGTTGATCCCTTTTAATGGACTATCAAAGAAACGGGTAAAGTCTAGGTTAGTAGTGTTTTGCACAAATTCATAACCACCAGATTCAAATGAGGTCGGCGAAGCAGTCAGCATAGAGGCATTCACTGTATTGGCTGTTTTAAAATCAATTACATTCCGGCCAATGGTATTACTGAAATCTGTTTTCCATGCCCCTAGCTTACCTCTGATTCCGCCCGCAAAAGACTGATCCAGACTGTTGGTGATAATTTCTGGTAAAAAGCCATTTGGATAAATGACTGCATTGTTCTGGTTAAGTTGCCGTGGAGTACGATAAAAGGCATTTGAAATACCATTTCTATAGTTCACACCTCCAAAGGCATAAATTTCGGCATCTTGTACAACAGGAATTACAGCATTAAAGAATAAAGCACCTCCCCTGTTTTTTGACTGCCCGATGTTTGGAACAAAATCACCTCTGGCCTGTCCTCTTCTTGCTAACTCTGCATCGGTAATATCAATACCAGCAGGTGTTGGATATAAGGCAGGGTTGTTATAATCTGAATAGATAACTCCGCGGTATGGGGTGGTGCGGGAAGCGAAATCTCTGTAATCAAATGATCCGGCAAGGTTTAAGAAACCACCTTTATCACTTAGTTTAACGCCATAGTTCACATTAGCTTGTACAGTTTGTCCATCCAGACCGTCCGAATGTTTACCGGTATAACCACCACCAGAAACATTGGCTGTTAATTTATTGACGTCATCATTTAAGATGATATTGATTACTCCCGCAATAGCATCAGATCCATATTGTGCAGCAGCTCCATCCCGCAGAATTTCAACTCTTTTAATGGCCGATGTAGGAATCGCATTCAAATCCGTTCCCACTGATCCTTTCCCCAAACTCCCGTTAATATTGACAAGAGCGGTAGTATGTCTTCTTTTTCCGTTAATTAAAACCAATACCTGATCTGGCCCCAGTCCACGCAGGGATGCAGGGTCAATATGATCTGTTCCATCAGTCAGACTCATTACATTGGAAGTAAAAGAAGGTGCAACAAAATTCAGGATCTGGTTCAGGGAAACCTGCGGAATATTTTGTGTGATTTTTTTAATATCAACTACGTCTACCGGGACCGGGGTATCTAAATTAGATCTCGGCGCACTTCTTGAACCCAGCACAACCACATTCTCCAGGTTATTGTGGTCTGCTAGTAACTGGAAGTCCAGGTCCTTGGTCTCGTTGTCTGCAATTGTAATTTTCTTTTGCTGTGTTTGATAACCGATATAAGAAACAACAACGGTATAGGTGCCTGCTTTTGCCAGCTTAAGCTGGTATTTCCCTGTAGCATTTGTCCCGGCTTTCTGACCAGTTCCTACTACGGAAACTGTAGCGCCTATACTAGTTTGGGAGGTATCGCTTACTGTTCCGCGTATTGTTTGTGCTTGCATGGTCAGTGCAAAGGCGATAAGAATAAAAATAATTGAGTAAAATTTAATTTTCATATGTATTCGTTTAGGTTTAGGATAGATAGTTAACAATAGTGCTTACTATCAGTGATTTCCAAATATATTCTTATTCAGATTAAAAACTACTCATTTAGTATACTTTAATAAGAATAATAGGTTATTTAACGAATAGTTGATAAAAAAGAGGCAAAAAAAAAATCCGGACCTGACGATCCGGATTGAAGTTATTTTATAGTCTGACTTATTTGCCAGCTGGTTTGTCTTTGATTTGAGAAGCTTTAAGATAAACTTTAGCTCCTTTTTTATTGATGTAATATTTACGGTTTTTGCCATTGATATAAACATCTGAACCATCTGGTGCAACTTTACCTTTATAAGTTTTGTCGCCTACTTTTGAAACACCTTTTACTGCTACTTCTGCTGTTTTATTACCAACTGATGAAGCTGTGTGTTCGATCTTCTCACCAACTGTTTTCTTTTTTTCTTGTGCCTGAGTAGAAAGAGAGACTGTACCCGCTAATGCCAGGGTTAATAAACCCACTAGATATTTCTTGTTCATATTATAGATTATTTTAAGTTTTCCATTTGTAGCTAACCAGCTTCCCCTTTGGTCGCTGAAAAACACACAGGTATGTTTCTATAACAATCTGATAATTATATTGTTTTAATTTAATTGTTCGGTCAGTAAAGCCATTTCAATTTGTGGAGAATGACGCTCATAAAGGATCGCATATACTGCACGGCAGATTGGCATTTCAACTTTATATTTTTTGTTGATCACGTGCATACAGCTTGCCGCATAATAGCCTTCGGCAATCATATTCATCTCCAATTGTGCAGATTTAACAGTGTAACCCTTCCCTATCATATTACCGAATGTCCGGTTACGGCTGAATTGAGAATAAGCTGTTACCAGCAGATCACCCAGATAAGCAGATTCTTTGATATCACGATTTATTGGATGTACGGCCTCGACAAAACGGTTGATTTCACGAATTGCATTAGAGATCAAAACAGCCTGAAAGTTGTCACCGTAGCCTATTCCATGACAAATTCCACTGGCTACTGCATAAATATTTTTTAATACTGCTGCATATTCAGTCCCGAAAATATCATCTGATATGTTGGTTTTAAGATATCTTGTATTCAATAATTTAGAGAAGCTACCGGCAGTTTCCAGGTTAATGGATGCTATAGTCAAATAAGACAACTTTTCCAGTGCAACTTCTTCTGCATGACATGGCCCGCTGATCACCAGGATATCATCCAAAGGAACATTAAATTTATCATTCATAAATTCACCGATAATCTGATTTTCATCAGGAACGATTCCTTTAATTGCTGAAACGATCTTTTTGCCTGCTAACATTTCCGGAGTAACCCCGCTCAGGGATTCTTTAAGAAAAGCAGCTGGCACATTCAGAATAATATAATCTGCTTGTTTGATAATATGGCAGATATCATTAGAGATATTATCTTCTGGTATTCTAAGTTCAACAGAACTCAGGTATTTTGGATTGTGTTTGTACTGCTTCAGGTGTGCAATTGAGGCAGTATCACGCAGCCACCAGTAGATCTCTTTTTCGGTAAGATTATCTGAAAGCATTTTTATGACCGCAGTTGCCCAACTACCGCCACCAATCATTGCGACTCTTGGTATCATCATATATAAATAAAAAATCCCGGCTTAATGTTTTAAACCGGGACAAATTACTTAATTTATTGTGAACAGCCTGCCTTACTTCTTCTCAGATTTAGAAACTGACTGATCTTTAACGTCTTTTTCTACTTTCATTCCGTCTTTCAATTTGTTCTGAACGGTTGAGTATGGCCCACTTACAATCTCAGTTCCTTCTTTCAATCCGCTTTTTACCTGGATATATTTATCGTCCTGAATACCGGTTGTTACCTCAACTTTTTTCACTTTACCATCAGCATACGTATATACATATTGTTTAATCGCTTTGTCGTTCAGCTTGCTTTTCTGTTTCCCGCCAGCAGGATCTTCTTCTTTGTCTTCTTTAGCAGCGTCCTTTTTAAGACCTTCTACAAAGACAGCCATAATAGGAACCGATAAACTTTTCACAGCAGAACTTTCGATATCAACTGTCGCTGACAAGCCTGGTCTGAATGGAGATGGAAGATCTTTTGCTCCACCTTTAATTCCTGTATAGGAATCTGCCGAGATACGAACTTTTACTACAAAGTTAGTCACCTGATCAACTGTTGTTGCTGCTACAGCAATATCTTTAGAAGAACTGGCTATTTCAGTAACCACACCTTTAAACTTCTTATCATCAAAAGCATCAACCTGAATTGCTGCATTGTCTCCTACATTTACACGGTTAATATCATTTTCATTCACATCAACATTAACTTCCATTGTATTCAGGTTAGAGATTCTCATCAGCTCTGTACCAGCAAACTGAGCTGTTCCTAAAACCCTGTCCCCAAGTTCTACTGATAATTTAGAGATCACACCGTCAACGGGTGAAAATACGGTAGCTTTTGCCAGGTTGGCACTAGCTTCCTGAACTCCTGCACCAGTTTGCGCCAGGTTATACTTCGCGGCAATCAAGGATTGCTTTGCACCGTCCAAATTCGTTTTACCTGTCACGTAAGCCGCTTTAGCGGCATCATATTCTGAAACTGAGATCACTTTCTTTTTGAACAACTCTACATTACGTTTGTAGATAGCTTCCTGATTGACAAAGTTTGCCTCAGCTTGTTTAAGCTGCTCCGCTGCCGATCCTACAGAAGCTTTCTGTGCACTATATGTTGCACTGGCTCTGTCCAAACCAGATTTCAATACGTCTGGTCTGATTCTAAACAAAAGCTGACCTTTTTTAACAATGTCTCCTTCTTTAACACGCAATTCCACGACCTCACCTGATACCTCAGAACTTACTTTAACCTCTGTTTCCGGTTTAATTTTACCACTTGCAGTAACGGTTTCAATGATATTCCTGGTTTTCGCTTTTTCTATCGTAACTTTTTCAGCTTTATCGCCGCCTATTACTCCGGTCACTTTACCGGCAATTAATAAGACAATAAGCGCTCCTACGGCGATGAGTATGTATTTTAGTTTCATTTCTATTTTATTTATGGTCTGAGCTTAAAAGGTTATCTGTTTGCCTAAGTAATAATCTATAACTTTTGATTTGAACAGCAAGTCATATTTTGACTGGATATAATCAACTTCTGCTTTATTTCTGTTTGTCCTCGAAGTATTGTAATCTAATGAATTCACCAAACCTACTGCATAACGTTGTTCAATTACGTTAAAAGCATCTTTTTGGGCATTGAAAGTATTTTCGTTTGATTTATATCTGCTGTCAGCAGCTCTTAAATCAGCCACCGCCTGAGCAATCACTTTATTCAAATTGTTCTTAGCCAGCTGCTCGCTGATTTTACTGGTTTCATAGGAGATCTTTGCTCTTTTTACATTTGATCTTACCGTATAACCATTGAAGATCGGAATGGAAAGTGAAAAACCAACATTCTGATAAAAGTTATTGCTGATCTGATCGTTTAAATGTGGATCGGCAGGAAACCCAACTGTTCTGGTACCCAAGGTATAAGAATATCTTGATCCGAGGCCAGCGCCTACTGCAAGTTTCGGATAATAAGATCCTTTAGCGACATCGACTGCTTTTTCAGCGGCTCTTCTGTTTAGTTCTGCCAGTTTGATATCCGGAAAAAATGACAATGAAGTATTATAAACATCATTCACATCATAGCTTTTTTGCGCCTCTGCGATATCGTTGATAGTTGGCTTGACTACTGTATAATTCTGAGAATCAGGACGCATTTCCATTAACTGAGAAAGTGTCAGGTACGAAATAGTCAACTGGTTTTGTGCATTGGTTACATTCAGTTCGGCTGTAGCAGTCTGCGCTTTTGCCTGCGAAATGTCTGCCAGCGTTTTATTTCCAGCTTCCAGTAATGATTGTTCGCGTCTTTGTGTTTCTTGTGCAACCAATAGTTGTTCTTTGGAAGCTTTTAGTAAATCGGTATTAAATACAACTTGAAAATAAGAGGTCACAACCTGCAAAACAAGGTCATTCTTAATTTTATCCAGGTTACTGTTTCCAGCTTCCAGTAAAATTTTATTCTGACGGATCTGGTTAACCTTACTAAATCCGGCAAATACATCGACCTGGGCACTCAGGCTTCCGTCTCCTGAATAGAAATTCTGTGTAATTAACTGATTTGTTGCAGGGTTCAGACTTCTTCCGTAATTCAGCGTATTGTTTATGGTCCCGTTCAAACTTGGATATAGAGCCGCTTTGGATTGTTCCAGATTAACAGCCGAAGTAGCCACATTTAATGCCGATTGTTTAATATTCAGGTTATTTTCCAGCATACGATCAATCGCATCCTGAATGGTTAGCGTCTCCTGTGCGTGCAGGTTAGCAGACATACCTGCTGTGACCAAACTAAAAGTACAGCGAAGGTTAATTTTGACAGCGTA
>LN891309.1:37322-64303 GCA_900010015.1 Tuber aestivum
GCCGAAGGCTCGTCCCACTCCCGGCCATGCCCCCTCCCCGATCGCCGTTTGCGCCGCCGACCACCAGAAGCACTAGACTCCCCGCCAGCAACATGCCCAACCCCACCCCACACTCCCTCCTCCTCCACCAGTGCCCGCTTTCTAGCCTGCTGCCCCGGCAACCTCAACTCCAGGAAGTCAGACATGCTAACTCCCACACTCGGAGGCGAGCTCGCAGCTCGACGCCCGACAGGCGCCACCGAAGGGAACCAAGTCTTGTACCGCCCCACCACATGCGGGTTCTCGCCCTTAGGCCAATGCCCACGGGGAAAGTGCCCGGGGGGGAGGTCCGGACCCAAAGCAACATCCACCAATACCGTAACCACCGAGCCGTCCGACGAGACAGACCAATCAACCGATCCTTCATCGACGGGGGACAAAGGCAGCTCTAGTCCGGCCAGGGGGGGGGAAGAACCGACGAACAAATTTGCGAACACGGGTGCATCATCAGCCACCCGTGACGCCTCACTGGCAGGGCCAGCCACCACCCCGGGCTCAACCCCGAATGGCTCAAGCGCCTGCATTGCCGAAGGGAAGGACGCCACCGTGGGCAGCCGCACCGGAGCCACCTCCTCTTCTTCAGCCACCCCCCCGCGGGGAGGCGGCGTCATGTCCCCTGGCCCGCCGAACGGAGGGGAGGGCGAACGCCTAGCCGCAACCAAGGCCGCACACTCCCGTTCCGACAAGTAGAGTCGACGAGACAGTACCGAGACATAGTGGCAAAGGTGGGAGACCTCCTTCCGGAGAAGAGAAGCCACATCGACCGACGCCGAGAGGGAAGACAAGGCCGCAGCGACCTTGCCCGCCGAAAGGGAAGAACCTCGCTTAGACATCGAAGCGACCGACCGAAGCGAACGAACGACGGAAACGAAGAACCTACAGGCAACAAACGTAAGGAGAAAGCCTTACGAGGTTAATAAATGTCAGCGAAGGTAAAGATTCCTTCACGAACAAGACCTGAAGTTATCGCGAGATAAAGTCAGGGACGACGTGGAGTTTAGGTAGATCCTTGCAACGTAAGAAAAGGTGTCCGAATTCAATCTAAGTTCTTATTTTTACTCGCTACCGCCAAACCATGGCTTACGAACGAGCGCCCCCCCGACAAGAGCTTAACGCCAGTCGGGATCCACCGCTGGGACTGGGGCCCTGCTACCCCCGCAAAATACAGGCAACTAAATACAAGATACCACAACTTCCGAACCCAAACTCTCCTGACCCGTTAAAGACACGGAAGTAACCCTACAAGCCAACACCTCCGTGAGCAAGCCAACACGAAAGCTAAAGTACAAGTTCATCAACAGTCTGGCACCCACCCGTTCCATCTAGCCAGGCCATGGGAATCCCAGCACAATCAAAAAATCCACTACCACTGGCAGCAATGCTCCAGCCTCGCGCCTCTTATTCTCATAAAATTCATAACAAATAAAATCCATCACCATCAACCCCACCCGGCACCCAAGAAAGTGTTCCAGCACTGTCCCCCAAAAGGGGGCCATGACAGAGGGGCGGTACGAAGCCAGTCTCCCCTAAGCAATCAATCGAGGCAGGCACAAAAACCAAACCCCTCGCACCATAATAACCGACCCAAGAAACCCCTAGGGCGTCATTGTCATAGGTATCCCAACCTATGTAGAGCTGTCCATATCCACCTCTTCTCCATGTTCCTCTGCATCCTCAGACTCTTGGGTAGCTGGACGGGGGCGAGAAGGGCAAACAGATGAGTGGGATTCATGTGGGCCATCACAGTTCACACACCTCGGTGTAGTATGACTGCAGGGACGGCCTCGAAGGCGACAGGGAGCGGTGGGGCAGGAGTGATCCCCAGTAGAGTGAGGGAGGAGGCACCAGCAGCAGGAAGCAGGCAGGATGCATTTGATGCTGTGGTGGCCAAACTTATGACAGTTGGCACACTGGGTGTATTTGTTGAAGCGTAGACGGCGCTCGGTGCGGTAGGTATTGGAGAAGGCAGAGAGGCGTTTGGCCACGAAGGAAGGAGCCTTGGGTCCAGTGATGGAAATAACAACCGTTGAGGCAAGTTTGCCAATCCGTACTAAATCAGACGTAAGCCACCTAGGCTCCTCGGTAAGAGATAAGCCGGAGTTAAAAGTGGTGAGTTCTTGGGCAAGCGAGGCCAAAGAGGTAGAGGTAGCGATGCCATGCACCAGTAGCTGGGTGGCGGGGGTGTCAAGGTGGACGGTAGAGGCACCAGGAACGAGGTGCAAAAAGGTGCCAACCTTGGTGTTGACAGTTGTGGCTCTAACCGTGTCCATAGTAGTGAGAGTAACATGCCCATCCCAGAAGGAGACAGACTGGATAAGAGTAGAGGCCATGGCCTGGTTAATGCTGTCGCGTAGCTGTACAGCAGAAATGGTGAGAGGGGTAGCATCTCTTTTGATGATAAGTCGACGCTCGCGCAGGTGAGGCCCTTTATCTTGTCGGCAGGGGGCTTAACCGAGGTAGAGGAGGGTTTGGCTGGCTTGAGGCCAGGGTTTGCAGGTTTCTGAGAGGGCTTCCTCACCCTCCTAGCAACAGTAGCCCACAAAGGAGAAGCTGCTGGGCCGGGAGGCTGGGTGTGGGGAAGGGTAGGAGGTGGAGGAGGGACAGAGGGTTGCTCTGTAGTGGAGGTAGTAGGAGGTGCCGGCGGGGCAGTAGTAGGAGCAGTCTGAGAGTAAGCGAAGCCACGAAGGGTGTCTATTTCCTCAATAAGGGCAGTGATGTGCTTGGTTAGCCCATCGGTCGCCTTCCAATGGTCTTCATGCAAAATTTGCATTATGTGTATCATAACTGGAAAGGCTTTTGCAAAACTGAACGGTGCTTCAATTTTCTGTTCCTCTGCCAGTTGTTCAAACATGCTCATGAAGGCACCAAAAGGGCCTTCAAAGTCATCTTTTGTGTATCGATTTAGGGAAGTGGTAGTGCCACTGCGTGGGCGTTTAAGCGAGGGGGGGCCTTGAGCCCGGAAGATAGGTGATAAGCGACCTAGCCCACAAAACTGTGAGGCCCCGTCAGGCTGGGTAGAAGGTTGCGGAACGAGAGGGGGTGAAGACCCCATGATGGAAGTGATGAAGGAAAACTTTGACGCCGGTCGGGCCAAAGAAAGGTATTGTGGTGGATAAGATAATTCCCTGGAACGTAAGAAAGGGTGTTCGAATTCAATCTAAGTTTATTTATCCTAGTCGCGCCAAAACATGGCTCATGATCTAGCTAACATCCCTCGTAACCCATAAATCATAACAAAATCACTACCACGGCAGACCGTCTCGCAACCCTCCAACCAAACATAAATCCAAAAATCACTACCAACAGGCTCACGGGCGCTCAGACCGCAAGCGATCTCCCGGATTAACGCGTCTTCCTGCCCCGCAAATCCTATCCATCACCAACAACGCCATCAGCAATTTCAGTCTCCACATACTCAATAAAGGAAAGATACAATCTGTCCCAACACCGTGTCGTGTTCCTCCAATGACCTGAAATATCAACAAACGTGCCATCACAAAAACAACAGCGGGGACCCTTAACAACCTCGTACCCCCTTGCCCAGGCCAACACATTCGACACCTGCCCGCCGAACTCCATGTCCCCCCACTTCTCAAAAGTCCGAACCCAGTACAAGCTAATACAGCGATCCAGACACGGCGGGGAGTCTGTGAAGTGCCGGACGAAGGCCTCTCATCGCGAACGGGGCCCCGAAGCACCGGTGACAGTGTTACCGCAGCCCCGGCAAATCGTGTCGTCTTCGGGGATAAAAAACCACTTATTGCCCCCGATCCTCGCAGCAGGCAACCGGCAGTAACCGTATTCGTGGGTCGTGGAACACCTAACACATTCCCACCCGTTCTCCTTGATGATTAGTTGCCCGTCCCGTTCCATTAGGAGTGTCCCATCAAACGGATTCCCTGCGACCACCAACTCGCCATCCACCTCTAGAACACTTCTCGGGATCCCCAGCCCCAACCACCGGTGTCCCCTCCACCATTCTTGCCATTCCTTGACCCTCCTGTCATTAAACAACGTATCTGCTGAAGGTCGGTCCCGAAGGTAGCGCATGGTCCTGATCCAATGATCCTGATCGTCATGGCCCGGGCAGTCATCATGCCCAACCAGTCCAGTGCCGCTTTGTATCCGCATCAGGACATACGCATCTAGTCTGGTAAGCCCCCTCAGGTGCCGTGGCGCGGCGGGTGCCCGCTCGTAGTAGCCATGGCCCTGTACCTGGTGCCACTCAGCCCATTCGTGTCGGCGCAGTTCGCGTGCCATTGCAGCGTGTCCGATGCCGAAGCTAACACCTTCCCAGTCAGTGGGTTTCAGTACGCGGGACACACATTCTTTGGCCTTCAAGTCGACCAGCTCGTTCCCGGCAACGCCAGTATGCCCCGGGACCCACTCGCAGTGTACCTTCCCGCACTCATTCAGCAGCGGGGCAAGCACCTCCCAGGCCTCAGCCCAGTTGCCTTCCGGAAACATGTTCTCAATCAACATCAGCCCAGGGACACAATCCAAAAAGATATGGGCGTTAGTTCCGGGGTGAATCTCCTTCAGGTATCTCAAGGCCCCCACGACCGCAAACAGTTCACATTCCACAATGCTCCACGATGGGGGCACTGCTTGTCCCATAACACGTACGCCACCCTGATAATAAACGGCCCACGCAGCACCGGCCTTGCCCGAATGCTGGGACCCATCAGGGTACACCACCACCCCCGGCGAATCCATCAGGCCAGCGATCTTCCCGTTATGTTTGGCAGTGATCACCTCCTTGCCTTTACTGATAATGACCGTAGGTCGTTCCCGTAACTCGACGTCCAACGTCTGTCGCTGTGCCACCATGCCTTCTTCCTTCCATGTCGACCTGATGTGACCAAACCAAGGATGGTTGTCACAATGTCGAAGGTTGATGAACCGGCTGTAGCATCGTCGCTGGAGGTACCGCCCCTGTATATGAGCTGGTAGTACACCAAACTCGGCCAACAGGATATTGTTGGCCAGCTCAAAGGAGGTACGGAACACGGATCGCAGGCAGTTGTTGACATGGACCTGAATCTGTTTCACATACGACTTATAGTCGGTTACAAATTCAAGCGCGTAGTAGACGGTCGGGAGGTAGGCTGCTTGCACCAAACGGTAAGTTTCCCATGCCCCAATCTCACCCACACCACCATATCTCCGTCCCAATGCCATCACCCTCCTTCTCACATCCAAACCCCTATCCAACCAATACCTCATATGAGCCGAAAAATTAAGGAAAACATTAAACCTATACCCAAGTACCCTCAGATCCTCAGATGGTTCAACCAGTTCCCCCATCAGCTCCATTCCATCCCAAGCCCTATCCCCAAACCCAATCCATTGGGTCTTAAGAGCTCTGAAACTAATACCCTGAGCCCTTGCCACCCTATCGAGGTCCGAGACCAGTTCCTCTGCATGCCCCTGAGCCACCCTCTGATTCCCGGCAGCCACCAGGACCACCCCGTCATCCACATAGGATACCACCACATGTCGCACCCCCGGCGTGTACCGCAACCAAGGTGAGAAAATATCGGCCACATATGCACCGAACAGGAACAGGGACAAGGGAGACCCTTGTGGGATACCCTTGCTTACGTGATACCTCTTCGAAACCCGCCCGTTGAACCGGAACCGAACTGTTCGGTTAGCACACCACCGCCGTATCCAATGACACAATACGATGGTTCATCCTCTCGCCATCAAAAAGTCGCAAAGGAGGTCAATATTAATGTTGTCAAACCCTCCTTCCACATCCACCGACAGCATCATCCTGTGGTAGCCCTCATTGTGCTTCAGGAACTCAAAAATGACTGCCAAGGCATCGTGGACACCCCATTTCCGCTGCGAGCCGAACTGGGTGTCACCCAACTCCAGGCACTGTGCCAACCTAATGAGAATCACCCGTTCCGCCACTTTGGCCATCACTGGTAACAGGTGGATCATCCTCCAGGCTTTGACCACGTCGTATCGCGGTTTGCCAACCTTGGGGATGAGCACAACCTCGGCTTCATGCCAGTCCGGGATATCGAATCTCAGTCCATGGTCCAGCATCCGCCTCATGTCATCAGGACAACCCCTCTTCCAAAACCTCAAAAAGGGGTACCCCATGTCGTCCAACCCTGGCCCTGTGTTGGTGGGTGATCTCTGTAATGCTAGTTCCATTTCCCGGGCGGATTCCCGAGTCACTTCAACGGGGGCCCATTCCGGCTGCTCCCCTGGTTCCAGTTGTGCCGCGATGGCGTCCGAGATGTCTGCATGTGTTGCCGCGACTGTGCCATCAGATAGCTCTATAGCCGGCAGTGTCCTTCTAGCGTCCAAACGTTGCACTATTTTAAACACAGCGGGGTCCTCGGCCTGGCTCAGTTGTTCACAGATGTACTCAAACCGCGCCCAGACAACCGACGCTCGGTACACACACCTTGCCAACCGATAGTCAGCATTGTAACCGGGGTCCCGCCGTCCAAACCGTCTCAATCTTCGGACATCCTGTCGCATTCGTTCCAGCTCAGGTGTCCACCACCGGCACGGAACCCTACTGGGTGGCGGCCTAGGTAATGCATTGACAATTCCTCGAGCCGCACCCCAAAGTCCGTCGTCCGGTATGTCCTTCAGAGCCCCCAGTTCCGTGGCAACCTTTCCCCAGCAGACCTTTCTCCACGCCTGGCGTGTCCGAGTCATATCAGTGGGTGCTGTCACATCTGATTTAACCAGCTGTCCCATGTGTTCACATCCAACAATGTCGCTGTACCGATGTCGAACCGAGTTTGCATAGTGTATGCACAGGTCAATCCTCGAGATGTCGCGGAAGGTAGGCCTAGCAGGGAAGGTGATGTTGTACCCGTTGTCCCGCATCCACCCCCTCAACCATCCGCCTCTCTGGTTCCGGCCGGCAGGGTCCCAGTACGGGTCACGGGCATTCCAATCGCCCAACAACACATCGCACCCAACCAACTTTCCCAACTCCCCGCAAAATACCTCTTTGCCATCCTTCGGCAGGAGGTAAACACCAGCAAGCTTCCTCTCCACCCCACCATCATAACATCGCACCAAGGAAAAACATCACTCATGCCCTACAACATCAAACAGCCCGCACAAAACTGAGCGTACAAAAACCTCAATGCCTGAACCCTTAACAAATGAAAATAAATCCCACCCGTTAGCTTCATGTGGCACATGCAGGCCATCAGCGTCAACAGGAGGCTCCAAAACAAAAAACCAATCAACATAGGAAAACAACTCAAATGCCGCCTCTCGATTCCTCACCCCCCGACCAACATTCAATGCAAGGGTTGTAAAATGCATTAATAATGGAAGGAGGCTGGAGCCTCAGCGGAACCACGTGAGCTCACCGAGCCCTCACCATGAGTAGTTGTATACCCCACAACAATGGGGTTATCAAGCATGCCTGCAACATACTTGTTCTGGTCAAGCCTCCCAATTTGTGGCAGACCATTCTTCTTGGTAGGTGGCGGGGGGGACACCGGAGGAGGTGGGGGAGGGGAGGGGGAGGGGTCAACTTCCTTGCCCTTGGATGATGAGCCCTTCTTGGCACGTCTCTCCCCCTTGCAATCTTTCCTCAAGTGTCCTCTTTGGCGGCAGTTGTAGCATTCCCTAGCCACTCTATCATTCTCGCAATTGTGGAACACATGTCCTACCTCGTAGCAGTTGCTACATTTCAGCGCCTTCTTGCACTCGAAACCCATGTGCCCAACCTTGCCACATTTCCTGCATTTCCCGGCAAACCTTCGAGATGGTGCGATAGCGGCCTGCCTCTCAGATGCCTCCATCTCCTTGCAGTATTCCTCATCCCTTGATTCCCCTGCATCCTCGCTCCGGTTCCGCCTCATCGTTCTGTCGGAGAATCCCTTGGGGGCAGTGTCGTCCACGGTCTCCGGCGACGGAGCAGGTAGGGGGAGTATGGGGGGGGTGCCTCGGGTCTCAGTTGCCGTACATGACAAGTGACCGGTAAAGTGATCAGACCTGTCGCACAGCAGACATAGTCTCCGGGTATGGGAGCAAGCATTACCCCTAACACCAGGGCAGTTAATCATGCCACACTCATGGTCCTTGCACAAGTGCGACCCCAAACAAAATCGGCATCGGGAGGGAAAGGCGCAGGTAACCTGCATGTGTCCAACCTGGAGACACCTTTGGCACACCACCGGAGAGCGATGTTCCATGAACACTCTCACCGGCCTGGGGCATCCTCTCAAGCAAACAGTGCCCTTGGTCCGTGCTTCCAAAATGGCATCGTTCCTTTCAACCACAAACCTGATTCCACAGGTAGTGGCATTGTTTTGCCTCAAGGCCTTGGCCGATCCCAACAGGGCAGGGCGCCCTGCAGTGTTGACACCCGGGTTGGACTGCTCCATATCGAGACGGAGGCCATTATAGGCCTTGTCACCAGTCCAGGATTCCACTTTCCAAACATATCTGCGACCAGTGTCTGCCAAGGGGACCTGTCCTACACGAATGGTGATTTTGTCCATGTCGCGCTGGAACTCAAAGTCCGGAATGGCTAGCTCCTTCAGGAGGACCATCCTGATCCGCTCCAACTATCCATTAATCAGGCTGACCTCATGTTGCGCAAGTGTCATGAAGATACAGCCAATCGGGGTCCGGAATACGGCTTCCTTAATGTACGGGACTGATCCCGCCACTCTGCCCTTATTGGACAGGAGAATGTTGATCCGCGACCGAATGGTCTCAGTTGTAATGCCGTCTGGTAGCTCAACCGATTTCCTGTTTAGGAACCTGATGGTGAGCCCACGGCTCTTGGCCTTGGGGGTGGGTGAGGAGGATGGGGGCGCAGGCATCTTGCTGTCGCCCCTGTCGAACCTACTGTTAGCAAGATAGCTCCTCTTACTGTAACGGGGGCTCCCTCAGGTAGATGGCTCCTAAGGATGCGACCGCACCAAACTTCAAATTCCTCAAACACAGCTCTTGCAAAAGTGTAAAGAATAAAAGTAAAACGGTAAAACTTAATATCGTTAAGCTCAGGCTTATCTCAATTACAGTCTCTCGTGAGGATGTTGATTGTGTCAAGGTAGAAGAGTTCTCGTATAATCTTTAAGTAGTCAGACTTATACCAAAAACTCCCCCATCAGGTTACCCCGACCAACGTGAGTATGCCCTTCTCCGTAAGGGCTGCCCCGGCACCATTACCGTGTCCCCGAAGGGCTATAGGTGTCAGCGCACTCTAGCAGAAATTTCCCATATGCACATCAGTTCCTGCAAGGTGTTTACCAATACACCTGCCGGAGTGAAAACCTTTGCTCATCGGTGTCTCGTCAGTGGCTAACTGTCGAGACCCTTAGGAAAGCTAACTAAAGGACTCTCTTCCCATATGCTATGACCTATACAAGCACTCGTAGACATCAGCTGTCTTCCGGCTAAGTTCCATCTTTCTTGATTGCGAACTTAGGGGGTCTACGACGCTCCCGCGGAGAGCTGTGTCGGCGGCGGGACCCATAGGCGCTACCCATGGTCCCTTACCCCCGGCACACCACTCACCGAGATAAGTGTCATGCTATTAGAGTCTTCAAACAACCCACAAAGAGCCTACGGCAAAGGGGCACGTGTAGGCTTGATTGGCATAAACCTTCCCAGATGTCTCCGGCACTACCCGGGACTACTCTGGGGACCCTTCCGGGTAGCTCATGCTAACTGCGTCAGTTTTGGTCCGTTTTACTCCGTTCCTTTTGGAGAAGGTACCTGACCTTCTCACCTTGGCCCCCTTATATATCCTGCGAACAGCTTCCGGTCGGACGGACGGCGACGACGCATACAGTGTTATGGACATGTCTTCATAGATTCCATTTAACTAGCATAACGGCAACTCCACCCATTTTGGCCCATGACGCCCGGGGCGAACCCTGGGGCCGCATGTACCTGTTAGGAATAATTCTACCAAGTTACCGCTTGTTCGGAGCACTATAGCTCCTCCCGTAGTCTTCCGATCAAAGTGCAATCAAGTGCTCGTCGATCGTCATTGCGTAACAAACAATCCTAACATTTCCCAAAATTCTTCCGTGAACATTTCCGACGGAAGGTAGGGTAATAGTATCCCAAAGGTAGGGTAAGTATGTCCATGGTGACACAAAACCAGTCTCCCTGGTAGGGTAACGTGACCTCCTTAGGCAGGGTAAACTCACCCGGCCTTCTGACCTATCCATAGGCTAGAGCGGACATTGTCACGTTATTACCACTACTTAGGTATACCTATTCCTTAAGTACCTTCTGTTCATTAGAGATTTCTGGACCATCAGATATCTCTTGGATATGCTCCTGCATATCTGCCTTGTCTACCATCTGACCTCTTGGTCCTATGTATGGGCGTAGACGTAGGTTACCATAGCTCTATATCGTAGGGTCGTTACACTTACCCACCACAGTCTTCCAGGCCCCGGGTATTGCTGCTGCCGGTCCCTCGGGGAGGGATGGCTCCTCATCTGTTAAGGGTGTCTTGGCCACAGGGGCCTTCTTCATTTGAACCAATTTAGGCTTGGTCTTGGCCTTTGTGTCAGCTTCGGGGGTGGGGGTAACAGATACTCCACCATCACTGTCCGAGCCACAGGAGCTTGACGAGCCACCTCCTGTTGGCAGTGGAAGGGCCACCTCCACTGGCTTCTTCTTCTCCTTCCTGGGCTTCGTGCAGTCCGCCGACAGGTGTCCTCTAGCCTTGTAGTTGAAGCATTGCCTCTTCTCCTTATCGTCAGCCTTGAAATGGGCCGAGGAGGGTGTGGTTTTGGTGGCATCAGGTGCCATATGCCTATTGGCCACAGTGGCCCACGATACTTTCTTAGTAGCAGGAGCAGCCGCAGCTGACTCCCCACTCCCAGATGGAGTGCTTCTCATAGGGGGGGGAGGGGCAGGGGGAACGGGGGTGTCACGAGCGAGCCCAGTCCTTATTTTGACTGCAGCCTCGAGCTTCCTGTTTTCTTCCTCCAACTCAAACACCCTGCTCCTCAGGGATCTATACAACATCCGAGATGTATCTAACATCTAGAACACCTTCTTCATGTCCTCGGCAACCTCTTCGAAGTTACCATATCCTTCCTTCCCTTCGAATAACAACCGCCTCACCTCCTCCCCCTGGTAGTCAGACTCAGAACTCGAGTCCGAACTATCCTCCAAGGGGCTAGGGGCGTCTCCAGTGCACGGGATGGCCGCAGGGGTCCCGATTTCATCAAGCACCCCAAGAATCAAGTCCCGGGATACCACCAATTCCAAACCTCTCGAGGGGGGAGCATACAACTCTTCATCCACCCTCCTCATTGCTTCATCCGCACTATCCAATTGCCTCATGGCATCCTGCGCCCTTGCCACCTGCGCATCCATCGATTCCGGCTGGGTGGGGGGTTGCTCCACGATAGGTGAACTGGACCGAACCGGGGACAACGGGATTACCTCGCAGTCAGCATACTTACTGTCCCCCAATCCAGTAGCCTCGGTATTCTTATGACCACCCATATCCATGGGGGTGTCCCTAGCAACCACCTCCGCAGAGGGAAGCATATCAGTAGTAGCCAAAGGGGGGGGACTTGCCCTATCCGATGACGCAATAGTAGAGGGCGAGTATGGGACCTGTCTGAACCCAGGTGCCGTCTGTTGCCTAATCTCCCCCAGGGTTAGCCAGTCGCGGGGAATTACCTTCATCTTTCTTCCCTCCCTCGTTGGTACTCCCTTGGTAGGAGTGAGCACCGAACCCGAACTGCCACTGGACACGGATGCCAAGATGGGGTCAGGGGAGGGGGATCGTCCACGTCGTTTTCGTTCTACAAATGGGGGCGGCTTGGGTTCGTAGTCCGACTCAAACATAGCGTTGAGGTCGAACGTTCCTTTTTTATAAATCCTCTTGTGGCCCGACGATAGCGATGCCTCCAGAGAGGGAGTGGAGCGGCTCCTGCCAGCCAACGGGGCCAAAATCTCGGGTGCCATTGCTTCCACGACAGATCGAAGCATGGTCTGCCTCGGGGGGGTTGATGCCCAACTGGAGGCCTCCATCGTAGACGGAGCGCTGTCCCCAGTACGAGCCAGGGTACCCGAGTCCGGGATTACCGCCTGCGAATCACCAGGGGCCACGGGAGCTGGGGACGGATCGAATTCCGAGCCCCCATTGGGGTTGTGTCGGTCGAAGAAACCGGTAGTGGAGGCAAGGTCTAGGCCACACTCAGCCAAACAACCTTTATCCACCAGGTAACCGCCATCCAAACATTCCACCTCTTTCATCGTGACTAGCTTGGCATTAACAACCACAGCCCTCACATCATCATCAAACGCCGTATTCATAGCGTTGACGCAACCGTAACTATCAGCAAAGGAGAGGAACGCATAGTCCCCCCCAGGTGCACGGTAAGACCGTGTCTTGATCTCGACGAGGCCGCAGCGATGTTTCACAGCGTCATGTGCTGGAACCGGGACATCAACAATATCCGATGGCGTACCCAAGGAGAAGGAGGAAGGTTCCGCATCCCTAAGCATGGACGAGGAAACCTCAAACGATAAGGCCGAAGCCTGGTGAGAGTCGGAGGGAGACGACATGTCTGCCCGCCCGACTGCACTTGGGATTACCGGGCTTAAACCACGGATATCTCACCCAAAGTGCCTTGGAGGCTAGGTAGCACGCACCAACTCGACCCTAAGCGAGTGGAGGAGGGAGTAAAATGCTTCAAGTACTGTGAAACAAAATAAACAAACAAAGTGCAAAATAAATAACCGAGCCGAAAAGCTTCAAAGAGGTAAAGGAATATCCCTGGCACGTAAGAAAGGGTGTCCAAAGGAGATTACCAGATTGCGTAAAGAAAGTAAAATATAAAGGGGCACACCCCTTTATATACTAAGAAAATCCTCCATGATCACTAATACAAAAGAAAGGTCTTGGCGTTGCGCATAGCCGCGATTTCTCTATCGGGTTCCGCTATCTTCCGTTGCGCGGCAACATATCCCAATCGTTCGTACAAAGGAAATCCAACCATACAACCAAGAAAACCACAACCAATATATGCAACGAAGAACCCATGCATATTCCGTCTCCATAGCCGGGTGGCCGTGACAAAAGGTGAGAGAAGATTAACGAGGAGGGAGGGATTAGCCATGTGGACCTTTTTCCAGACCCCATAGGGGATGTGGTCCGGGCCTGGGGCTGAGGAGTTTGAGGACTTGGACAGGGCCCTTTGCACCTCCTCGGGAGTGAGGGAGGGTGAGTCGTGGAAAGGCCTGAGAATAGGTGGGGTGGGGGTGGGGGCCTTGTAGGGGAAGAAGTGACTCAGAAGAGCAGAGTTAATCTGTTCAGGGGAGGAGAGACCTGGGAAGGAGGGGAAGCGGTCAGGGGCTCTTCCAGTAGCAACCCTTCTGGCTGTCCAGATGGAGCGGGAGTCAACCTTGGACAGGAAGTTCTTCCAGTGCTCTGCCTTCGCCTTCTTGATAGTCTTAAAGTAGCAGGAGCCGGCCTCGGTATTGAGTGTGGGTGAGGGGGAGGAGCGGGACCTCCTAGCAGCCGCATTCAAAGCACGCCGCAGCGAGGTCAACAGGGGGGACGACCAAGGTTTGGACCTAAGTGAGGGGCGTTTTAGTGGGGCTGGGGCTAGGACTAGGGCTGAAAGGGTACCAAGGTGGCGATCGAACCAAGAGCTGTGGGCGGAACCTGCGGGGAGGATAGGCGGTAGCGGGACGTCGACTCCTTGCAGGGTCTCAAGTACTGGCGGCCAGTCTACCTTATCCCAGTGCGGGCTTGGAGGTGCCTTGTGCATTAAGGGAGAGGAGAGCTTAATGAGGATAGGGACGTGGTCTGAGCCGGTGGAGGGGAGATCAGCCGACCAGGAATGTTGGAAGGAAGCCAGGAACTTGTTGGCAAAGGCTAGGTCAAGAACGCCGGGCCTAGTTGCCGGGTCGAAGGAGAACCTGGTGTGGATGCCAAGGGTGTTGAGAAGGCTGTAGACAGCCTGGGAGGCCACTTCAAAGCAGGGAGAGGACACCAGGAGATCGTGGTCTGCAAACTGGTGCAAAGGGTCAGATAGGGGGTGGTGCAGGTTAAAGTCTCCAAGCGTGATGGTGGAAAAATCATAAAGAGGAAAAGCATCCACCGGGGACACTGTCCGGCGGTGGGATGACATGAAATTAATGGAATACAAATTATAAATCTGAAAAACATAGAGAGACGATGAAAACAAGGCCCTAGGCGAGTGGATATCCAGTGCCATTAGGTCAGGCTGATCAAAGAAACAGGGAAGAACAGGGTAGGCTCCAAGGAGCTCCTGGCATACAAAGAAGGCCACCTTAGGCTTGCGGCCTGAGGCAACAGGAGGGGAGAAGCATTTATATATGGAAAAGGACGGCAGCTTTCCCCGCCAGACCGGGGGGTCTTGGAGGGCCACTACCTGGGGAGGAGAGGGCAGTACAGCAAGGCTGTTAAACAGGGAAAGAAAAACATTCCAGCTCCCTGATCAGTCATGTTGAACGATGGAAAGAAATGGAAAAAAATTGGGGGTTGGCGGCAATTGGTCCACCAAATTTGGATCCATGGGTTGTACTATCACTTATGGAAGGAAGTTGAGGGGAACGGAGACGGGCTACTGGATTCCCCTGAAGAGGCGAAGAAGGCAGCAGACTGGGACGGGGTACTGGAGCACAGGGTATCAGGGCAACGACGGGTCGGGGGGTGGCTAAAGGGTTGCCCCGGGCATCCGGGAGGCGGGGAGTGGGTGTGTGAGCATCGCCCGGAGGGGCATCGTCCTGGTCCATAGTGTCGTCCCCCTCTTCATCCTCTGCCTCAGACCCTGAAGTCTGCTATGTTGGCTGGGAGGGGCGAGCAGGGCATGACCTGTCAGTAGCGGGGTGGGCGCCGGAGCAGTTTGCACACTTGGAATGGGAGGTCGGGCAGCAGCCGATGACGGGTTTGAGGAAGCCCAGATGGGGGCACGTTCGGTTAGGGCAGCGGTGGTTGGCCCTCGTGTGGTTAGATGCACAGATCGGGCAGACGGAAATGGTGGCAGTGCATGCCGGTGCAGCTTGGCCAAACTTCCAGCAATGCCTAGATTGCATGAACTTGTTCTTGGAGACCGCGTTCTGAATGTTGCGGAGCTTGGAGTAGAGCAGGATTTTGGACTCAATGTAGGCCACATTGGAGGGGGCGACTATGATGACCACTGAGGTGGTGGCCTTGCGGAGGAGGGGGTCTGGCTAGAGGTAACGTGTACCAAAAATATCGACATCCTTGGCATTCTTGATGGACTCGGTGAGTGTGGGGAAGAGGTCAGTCTGGTCCTGCGGCAGGAAAGAGACAGGAAGACCGTGGATGACGAGCTGCACCTCATTGGGTGCAGGACGGAAGGGGCAATAGGGATTGTCCCCAACAGTGAAGGACTGGTTGATTTTGTTAGCAAGCGCCTCGTAGTAGGGGGAGTAGCTGATGGCCGGCATGAAGGCATCAGTAGCTAGGAGGGTGATCACGCCACGTGCATTGACAGTGGCTGAGAAAAAGATGGGGAAGGGACAGTTGGCCTCCCGGAGGATGGAGGCTGCGAAGTCAGGGGCGGTGGCCGCCGGGCTTGTCGCGTCGGGGTGGGGGACCGAGACGATGCGTGGTGCGAAGAAGGGACGTTCGGCAGCTGGTAGGGGGGCAGCCTCCCGGACATGGGAGGGGGTACCGCCCAGCGCTGCGACTTGGGCTCCAGTGGCCGCCTTCTTCTTACCCTTGGCATTGGTCTGCTGTACTTGGCCCCTGAAGGGGGCTGCAGTGCTGGCGTAGGAGGAGGAGGGGGGGGCTAGCATAAGGAAGGAGGGGGCGGGGCCCGTGCGGAAGGTAGACTCTTGCCGGAACTCACCCTGAGCAAACTGGAAAGCTGCGAAGGAGCAGGGATGTCTGGCTGCGAAAGCGCGTGGGTTCCCATACCACACTCCATCAACCTGTACGGCGGAGTCAATATCCTCGACTGGGATATCCAGGACGTCACCCGCGGGGGGGGCGGTACTTTGCTCCATGGCGAGCCAGGGGGGGGTGGGGCGGCGGCTGGCGCTTTGTCTGTTTCAGGGGAGGGGAAGGAGGGGGGGGGCCTAGCGGGGCAGCTGGGGGGCGTACGGCCGACGCCGTGACCCGCAGGGAGAGGTCCTGGACAGTGGCTTCTAATGCGGGGAGAGAGGGGAGGTCCCTGCAGACAGCCACAGAGGACTGCTCAAGGGCCTCTAGTCTTTGGATGATGCTTCCTATCCCAGAGAGGACAGTGCAGACTAGTGGTACGAGGATGACCTCGCCAGCGGACAGGTCATGAAGCTGAGAATCGGTTGGGGTAGAAATGGGAGGGGCTGCCCGCCCTATATGGCGGGGAGTGCAGGCCAGCTCTTCCTTCATCAGGGAGAGATGAGCCAGGAGAGAAGGGGTTGGAGCCCTTGACTCGTAGGGTGAGGCACAGTTGGAGGCTCGAGACCCAGACCTTGAAGGCCCCGGACCAGGCCCCTCCATGATGAAGGCGGCTGTGCGGGATAGTGAGGGGGCTGTGTACTTAGAGACTGAAGCCTAAGCGAGAGAGGAATAAGGTGTATGGAGATGGTTGCCACGCAAAACCCTAGAGTTTTGCCCAGCCGAAAGCGGTAATATTTTTAAGCGAGAGGAAAGCAGAGCGCGCAGAGTGTGGTTTTAAAGCTAGAGATTTGATTTTTTTTCTTTAACTCATATATTATTTGTTAAGATACAAGAACCTGCATGGAGCCCTAGCTATGGCAAAAACAAAACCTTAATATCAAAAAACAACAAACCGTAACGAAATATCTCTCCACCAACAATCCCCGCCTGTGAGTAATACAACCCACTGTGCCCGCCAGGGCGACTAATCACAAAAAGAAAAGACAAGTCTCCTTCCGCACGAAAGAACCATAAAGCAAGGAAAGTTAACCAAAGCCAGGAAAGACATCAACAGGAGATACCACTTCAAGCTGAAACAAGGTTGGTGCCGGGCGACGCCCAACTCCCCGCCCATGGCGGGGGGGAAGTTGGTTCTGGTATCTGAGATGTATCGCGCCAGGCACCATAGGAGGTCCTTATCGGCCTATATGGGAGCCTCCCCACCCAAAGAATCAACTCCCGAGATATGGAGCAGTCTCGAGGCGGCGTTTGAGGGACAGGAGAGGATGGCATGTTGCATGGTCTCCGCCTCTAGGCCGCAGGCTGGGCAAGTAGCGGGTTTGTCGAGCTCGTTCCAGGGGGTATGGGCAGCTAGATAGCTCTTTCCAGGTCTCATCTGATGTATTCTTCCAGCTCGAAAGCGCTCCAGTCCCATAAAGGGGTGTGGGGCCTCCGCTGGAGGATAGGGATAGTATAGAGGAGGGGGGCCTGTAGCGCCCAGTCCTAAGAGAGGAGAGATCGAGTGGTAGCTTTTAGGAGGGAGTACCTCTGAGATGAGGAGAGATTGTTGATCGCCCCGGGGACTAGGTGCCTGTTCAGGCCTGGGAGAGTTCCCTTGGCGGCGATTCGAGTGATGGAGTGAGCTATACCATCAATAGGCAGGTGGGACCTTATGGCAGGAGAGTGCCTGGGGGTCTTCCAGAGCAGGGGGTAAGCGTTCCCCTTCAGCGCGGTGGACAGGGCCCGGTTGGAGTCCGGGGCCCTTGCTGCCGATGCGGAGGGAAAAGATGAGGGGAGCCTGGCTGCGGCCGGGTTAATTTTGGGTGGGGAGCAGGCCATCCTCAAGGCTGCCATTCGGCGCTTATGGGGAAGAAGGACTACTAGAGGGGGAATGCTGGCCACGCAGGGGAGGATTGAGGTAGGGGTAGAGTGGAAGCAGTTGGTCACCCACCGGAGGACCCGATTCCAGAAGACCTCCATCTTGTGGAGTGAAGAAGCGTTGGGTACCAGGAGATCGGCCCCGTAGGAGAGGATGGGGAGGATGAGCCCCACAGCTAGCCTCCAATTGAGATAAGGAGGCAAGCCCTTGCCAGGAGGAGAGAGTTGTCTTACGATAGCAAAAGCCCCCTGGGCGAGTGCCAAGCGTTTTGCGAAGTGAGGAGAGGTTTCCAGGCTAGGGGTTAACCAGTAGCCAAGCCAGCGAACTAGCCCAGCGTGGTGGAAGAGGGCACCATCGAGGGTGACTGGGGTGTAGCAACGAGCCCCATGGTCCCTTGAGGTCCTCCAGTGAGACAGTTCGGTCTTGGGCACAGAGAAGGACATGCCAATAGCCCCCGCCCTTCTCTTTAGTGCTAGAAAATAGTGCTGTAAGCGCTGCACATTGCGCCTGTAGGAGGGAGAGGCCACCGTGACAGTGAAATCATCGACATAAGAAAACATAATTCCCTTGGGGATACTGAAATGAAGAGGAGACACTTAGATGACAAAAACAAGAGAAGAAATAGGAAACCCTGGTGGCGCGCCCACCTGCACTGGAGAGAACACATTAGGAGATCCCTGAAAGAGATGACGACAATGTCTATTAGTAAGGAAAGACTGAACCCAGGCACAGATGTATGGAGGCACCCCTCTGGACTTCATCAAAGTAGTGAGTAGCATTGAATTGATGTTGTCAAACCCCCCTTTGATGTCAAGGAAGTGTGACGAGGCTTTGAGCCCGGGCCGCTGAAGGCATCGGATCTCATGGGTGAGGGCGGCGCAGGCGTCATAGGTACTGAGTCCAGGGAGGGAACCACACTGATTTGGGTTGATTAGGCCGCGTGAGCGGGCTACTAGGGAAAGGCGAGAGGCAACAATCCTTTCTAGGACTTTTGAGACTGTCTGGAGGAGGACAATGATGCGGAAGGAGGAGGGGGAGGAATAGTCTGGTTTACCTGGCTTAGAGAGAACGACTCTGTTGGCCTTTTTGAGGGAGGGGGGGTGGAAGCCAAAAGCTAGTAAAGGAGAGAGGAGGTTAACAAGGAGGGAGGGATTAGCTGCATGGACCTTCTTCCAGAACCCGTAGGGGATCTGGTCCTGGCCTGGGGCTGACGAGTTTGATGACTTAGACAGGGCCTTCTGTACCTCCTCGGGGGAGAGAGGGGGCGAATCTCGGAAGGGCCTGAGGATAGACGGGGTGGGAGTGGAAGTTTTGTGGGGGAAGAAGTGGTTCAGGAGTGCTGAGTTGATCTGTTCAGGGGAGGAGAGGCCGAAAAGGAGGGGAAGCGGTCGGGGACTCTTCCAGTGGCAAGCCTTTTGGCCGTCCAGACTGAGCGGGAGTCGACCGTGGCAAGGAAGCTTTTCCAATGCTCAGCCTTTGCCTTCTTGATCGCCTTGAAGTAGAGGGAGCGGGCCTCGCGGGCATTGGTATTGAGTGTGGGAGAGGGGGAGGAGCAGGACCTTCTGGCAGCGGCATTGAAAGCCCGACGCAGGGAGGTCGAAAGGGGGGACCACCAAGGCTTGGACCTAAGCGAGGGGCATTTTAGCGGGGCAGGGGCCAAGAGTAGGGCTGAAAGGGCACCAAGGTATCGATCGAACCACGAGCTGAGGGCGGAGGCTGTAGGGAGGGAAGGCGGTGGTGGGACATCGACACTCCACAGGGTTTCAAGTACCGGTGGTCAGTCCACCTTGTCCCAGGCCGGGCTCGGAGGGGCCTTGTGCATCAAGGGCATGGAAAGTTTAATGAGGATGGGGACGTGGTCAGACACGTTGGAGGGGAGATCAGCCGTCCTGGAGTCGTGGAAGGGAGCCAAAAGCTTATTGGCAAAAGCCAGGTCAAGTACACCTGGCCTTGTAGTCAAGTTGAAGGAGAACCTGGTGTGGATGCCAGGCGTGTTAAGCAGGTTGTAGCCAGCCTCGGAGGCAGCCTCGAAGTAAGGGGAGGACACCAGCAGGTCTTGGTCCGAGAACTGGCGCAAGGGGTCAGAAAGGGGATGGTGCAGGTTGAAGTCACCAAGGGTGAGGGAAGGAAAATCATGAAGAGGAAAAGCATCGGCCGGCGACACTGTCCGACGGTGAGAGGAGACAAAATTAATGGAGTACAAATTGTAAATCCGAACAACATGGAGAGATGATGAAAACAAGCCCTTAGGCGAGTGGATATCCAGTGCCATAAAGTCAGGCCGATCAAAAAAACAAGGGAGGACAGGGTAGGCTCCAAGGAGCTCCTGATAGACAAAGAAGGCTACCTTAGGCTTATGGCCTGAGGCAACAGGGGGGGAGAAGCATTTATAAATGGAGAAGGACGGTAGCTTTCCTCTCCAGACTGGGGGGTCTTGAAGGGCCACTACCTGGGGGGGAGATGGCAGCGCAGCGAGGCTGTTAAAAAGTGAAAGAAAAACATTCTAGCTCCCTAAGCAGTTATGTTGAACAATCGAAAGAAAAGACAGGAAAGAAGGGGTTGGCGGCAATTGGTCCACCAAATTTGGATCAATGGGTTGTGCTATCGCTTATGAAAGGAAGATGAAGGGAACGGAGACGGGCTACTGGATTCCCCTAGGGAGGCGAAGAAGGCAGCAGATCGTGAGTCGGGTGCCGGAGCACGGGGAATATGGGCCACCATGGGGTGGGGGGTGGCCAAGGAATCGTTTCCAGGGAGGGGGGGAGAGGGCGTTCGTGCGGCTCCTGGCGGGGCATCGTCTTGGTCGATAGTGTTATCCTCCCCTTCATCTTCCGCCTCAGACCCTCATGGACTGTTGCGTCGGCTGGGAAGGACGGGAGGGGCAGGATCTGTCAGTAGCGGGGTGGCCGTCAGAGCAGTTAGCTCACTTGAGGGGGGAGGCCGGGGAGCAGCCGAGAACGGGTTTGAGGTAGCCCAGCTTGGGACACGATGGGTTGGCACAGTGGTGGTTGGCCCTCGTGTGGTTTGACGCACAAATTGGGCAGACAGGAATGGTGGCAGTGCAGGCTGGGGCCGGGTGGCCAAACTTCCAGCAGTGGCTGCATTGCATGAATTTGTTCTTGGAGACCGCATTCTGAACGTTGCGGAGCTTGGAGTAGAGGAGGATCTTGGCCCCAATATGGGCCACATCGGAGGGGGCGACGATAATGACCACTGAGGTGGTGGCCTTGCGGAGGCTTGGGTCGGGTTGGAGGTAACGGGCGCCGAAGATGTCGACATCCTTGGCGTTCTTAATGGACTCGGCGAGTGCGGGGAAGAGGTCAGTTTGATCCGGCGGGAGGGAGGCAACAGGGAGGCCGTGGATAATCAGCTGGACCTCATTGGGTGCGGGACGGAAGGGGCGGTAGGAATTATTCCCGACAGCGAAGGACTGGTTGATTTTGTTGGCGAGCGCCTCGTAGTAGGGGGAGTAGCTGGTGGCAGGCGTGAGGGAATCGGTAGCTAAGATGGTGATAACGCCACGTGCGTTGACTATGGCTGAAAAGAAGACCGGAAAAGGACAATTCGCCTCACGAAGAATGGAGGCAACGATGTCAGGGGCAGTGGCCGCCAGGGCGAGTTGCGTCGGGGTGTGGGACCGGGGCGGTTCGAGGGGCGAAGAAGCGACGTTCGGCAGCAGGAAGGGGGGCAGCCTCCCGGACCCGGGCGGGGGCACCACCCGACGCTGCGACTTGGGCTGCAGTGGTTGCTTTCTTCTTACCCTTAACACTGGTCGGTTGTACCGTGCCCCTAGGAGGGGCTGCAGCGCTGGCGTAAGAGGAGGAGGAGGGTGGGACTAGTGTGAGGAAGGAGGGGGCGGGGCCAGGACGGAAGGTAGCTTCTTCCGGGAATTCACCCTGTGCGAACTGGAAGGGGGCAAAGGAGCGGGGATGTCTGGCCTCGAAGGTGCGTGCGTTACCATACCACACTCTATCAACTTGTACCGGGGAGTCGATGTCTTCTACCGGGATGTCTAGGACATAGCCGGGAGGGGCGCTGTACTTAGCTCCAGAGGGAGCAGGAGGAGGGGGGGGCAGCGGCGGGCGTCTTGTCTGTTTCAGAGGGGGGGAGGGGGAGGGCCCAGCGGGGCGGCTAAGGGGCAGGCAGCTAATGCCATGACTCTCAGAGAGAGGTCACGGATGGAAGCTTCTAACGCAGAGAGGGAGGGAGGATCCTTGGGAGCAGCCGTGGAGGACTGTTCGAGGGCCTCTAACCTTTGGATGATGCTGCCAATCCCGGAAAGGGCGGTGCAGACAAGTGGTAGGAGGATGACTTCACCAGCAGATAGGTGCTGAAGCTGAGCGTTGGTGGGGGGGGGAATCGGGGGAGCTGCCTGTCCTATGTGGAGGAGAGTGCAGGCTAGTTCATCCCTTATCAGGGTGAGATTATCGGGGAGAGAGGGGGTTGGAGCGCTTGACTCGTAGGGCGAGGCATGACTGGAGGCTCGAGAGCCAGACCTTGAAGGGCCCGGACCAGGCCCCTCCATGGTGAAGGGGGCTCTGCGGGGTAGTGAGGGGGCTGTGCACTTAGAGACTGAAGCCTAAGCGAGGGAGGAATTAGGTGTGTGGAGATGGTTGCCACACAAAACCCTGGAGTTTTACCTGGCCGAATGCGGTAATGTTTTTAAGCGAGAGGAAAGTAGAGGGCGCGGAGCGTGGTTTTAAAGCTAGAGATGTTTTTTTTTGTTTTGTTTGACTCATTGATTATTTGTTTAAGGTACAAAAAACGTATGGAGCGCTAGCTATGACGACAAAAAACCTATTCCTCCCCGGACCAGGCCGAACGACGGAGCTAAAAAAAAACCCTCTGGGGTAGAAAAAACTACTCCCGCCCGAAATCCTACCCGTAGACCACGAACCAATAACCCCCACCGCCAAGCGACAAAAAGAAAGCTAGCTACCCGACAGTGAACCAAGAACTCGCCAAAACCCCAAGAGCAAACACCTAAAGACAGAAACCCAAACCGAACCACTGAGGGCCAACGATCACAACTCAAATCCAATATAGGAACCCCTAGGCCATATGACGAGGGCCAGGAGGAGGGAGTCGAAGCCCCGGACCGTAGGGTATAAGGGAAACCACCCCGAAGGCGGCGACCGAGAAGTGAGGAGAGGAGGTGTGTGGCAGGCGTGCCAGCGACCGTATGTCCTCCGGGACAATCGACGATTGAGGCAGTAAGGTGCCAGCTTGAGAGGAGGTGGTAGTAGGGTACCAGCCGATCCGACCATGGAGAGGAGCCCTAAGCGAAGCAGGTGTTTTACCGCATCTCTCATGTAGTCCCTTGTTCTGGGAGAGATAGCATCACTGTAGTGGAAGGGATCCCACCACCTGCCAGCCAAAGAGGCCCCAAAGAGAAGAGGAGGGGTAGACCCAAGTCCGTGAGCAACAGCTATCGGTTATCGCGTTCATGTCCGACTAGGCAGCCTCTTAGGGAAGCAAGAGAATGGAGAGATCGACCAAAGCCTGAAGGCTGTTCTCTCCTACTGCAACTGTAGTCCCAGCCATCTGCTGTTGGTGGAAACGGGGTTGCCGACCGTGCCACCGCCTAAGCGAGGCGGGGTAGGAAGAGGAGAAACAGCACGAAGATGAAGGACCCCAACCAAGGATGGAACCGAGAGAATCAAGAAATAAATCAGGACCTCAAGGGAGAGGGGAAGCGATCCCACCTCCTGTAGCCGAGGCTAGATGGAGGCAGATGGGGGGGGGTGGTAGTGCTAGACGATGAAAGCCATGATAGTAACCATGGTGTTGAGTTTTCAATCGCCGGAGGTGCAGCGGAGACGGAGGATGGTTTTAAAGCTAGAGATTTTTTTTTTTTTGTTTAACTCATATATTCTTTGTTAAGGTACAAGAACCTGCATGGAGCGCTAGCTATGGTAAAAACAAAACCTTAATGTCAAAAGCAACAAACAGTAACGAAATATCTCCGCCAGTAATCCCCGCCTGTGAGTAATACAACCCACCGCGCCCGCCAGGGCGACTAATCACAAATGGAAAGACAAGCCTTCTTCCGCGTAAAGAAAACATGAAACATGAAAAGTCAATTAAAGCAAGGAGAGATAACAGAAAGAACAGCTCCTTCAATCTGAAACAGGATTGGTGCCGGGCGAAGCCCGGCCCCCGCCCATGGCGGAGGGAAAATTGGTTCTGGTGTCGGAAATGTATTGCGCCAGGCCCCATAAGAGGTCCTTATCAGCCCATAGGGGAGCCTCGCCGCCCAAAGAATCAACTCCTGGGATATGGAGCAGTCTCGAGGTGGCCTTAGAGGGACATAAGAGGATAGCATGTTGCATGGTCTCTCGCTCTAGGCCACAGGCTGGGCAAGTAGTGGGTTTGTCTGGCTCGTTCCAGGGGGTATGGGCAGCTAGATAGCTCTTTCCAGCTCTCATCTGATGTATTCTCCCAGCCAGAAAGCGCTCCAGTCCCATGAAGGGGTGAGGGGCCTCCGGTGGAGGATAGGGATAGTATAGAGGAGGGGGGGCTTGTAGTACCCAGTCCTGAGCGAGGAGGGACCGTGTGGTAGCCTTTAGGAGGGAGTACTTCTGGGACGAGGAGAGATTGTTGATCGCGCCGGGGACTAGGTGCCTGTTCAGGCCTGGGAGAGTTCCTTTGGCGGCGATCCGAGCGATGGAGTGAGCTATGCCGTCAATAGGCAGGTGGGACCTTACGGCAGGAGAGGGCCTGGGGGTCTTCCAGAGTAGGGGGTAAGCGTTCCCCTTCAGCCCGATGGACAGGGCCCGGTTGGAGTCCCGGGACCTTGTTGCCGAGGCAGAGGGAAAGGACGAGGGGAGCCTGGCCGCGGCCGGGTTAATTTCGGGTGGGGAGCAGGCCATCCTCAAGGCCGCCATCCGGCGCTTGTGGGGAAGCAGTACTACCAGTGGGGGAATGCTGGCCTCGCAGGGGAGGATTGAGGTAGGGGTAGAGTGGAAGCAGTTGGTCACCCATCGGAGGACTCGGTTCCAGAAGACCTCCATCTTATGGAGTGAAGAGGTGTTGGGTACCAGAAGATGGGCCCCGTAGGAGAGGATGGGGAGGATGAGCCCCACAGCGAGCCTTCGATTCAGGTAAGGAGGCAGACCTTTGCCGGGAGGGGAGAGTTGTCTTATAATAGCAAAAGCCCCTTGAGCGAGCGCCAATCGTTTTGCGAAGTGAGGAGAGGTTTCCAGGCTAGGGGTAAACCAGTAGCCGAGCCAGCGAACTAGCCCGGCGGGGTGGAAGAGGGTACCATCAAGGGTGACTGGGGTGTAGCAACGGGCCCCATGGTCCCTTGAGGTCCTCCCGTGAGAGAGTTCGGTCTTGGGCACAGAGAAGGACATGCCAATAGCCCCCGCCCTCCTCTTTAATGCCAGGAAGTAGTGTTGTAAGCACTGAACGTTGCGCCTGTAAGAGAAAGAAGCCACCGTGACAGTAAAATCATCAACATAGGAAAACATAATCCCTTTGGGAATATTCAAATGAAGAGGAGACACATAGATGACAAAAAGAAGAGGAGAAATAGGAGACCCTTGTGGCGCGCCCACCTGTACCAGAGAAAACACATTAGGAGACCCTTGAAAGAGAAGACGACAATGTCTGTTAGAGAGAAAAGATTGAACCCAGGCACAGATGTATGGAGGCACCCCCCGGGACTTCATGAAAGTAGTGAGTAGTGTTGAATTGATATTGTCGAAACCCCCTTTGATATCAAGGAAGAGTGACGAGGCTTTGAGTCCGGGCCTCTGGAGGCACCGGATCTCGTGGGTAAGGGCGGCGCAGGCGTCGTAGGTACTGAGTCCAGGGAGCGAGCCGCACTGATTCGAGTTGATTAGGCCGCGTGAGCGGGCAACTAGCGAGAGGCGAGAGGCAACAATCCTTTCTAGGATTTTTGAGATGGTCTGAAGGAGGACAATGATGTGGAAGGAGGTGGGGGAGGAGTAGTCTGGTTTACCTGGCTTGGAGAGAACGACTCCATTGGCCTTCTTGAGGGAGGGAGGGTGGAAGCCAAAAGCTAGTAATGGCGAGAGGAGGTTAACAAGGAGGGAGGGGTTAGCTGCATGGACCTTTTTCCAGACCCCGTATGGGATCTGGTCTGGGCCCGGGGCCGAAGAGTTTGATGACTTAGACAGGGCCTTCTGTACCTCCTCAGGGGAGAGTGGGGGTGAGTCGCGGAAGGGCCTGAGGATAGATGGGGTGGGAGATGGAGTCTTGTGGGGGAAGAAGTGATTCAGGAGCGCTGAGTTAATCTGTTGAGGGGAGGAGAGGCCAGGAAAGGAGGGGAAGCGGTCGGGGGCTCTTCCAGTGGCAAGCCTTTTGGCGGTCCAGACTGAGTGGGAGTCAATCTTGGCAAGGAAGCTTCTCCAATGCTCGGCCTTTGCCTTCTTGATCGCCTTGAAGTAGAGGGAGCGGGCCTCTCGGGCTTCGGTATTGAGGGTGGGAGAGGGGGAGGAGCGTGACCTTCTGGCAGCCGAATTGAAGGCACGGCGCAGCGAGGTCAACAGGGGGGACCACCAAGGCTTGGACCTAAGCGAAGGGTATTTTAGTGGGGCAGGAGCCAGGAGTAGGGCTGATAGGGCACCAAGGTGTCGGTCGAACCAGGAGCTAAGGGCAGGGGCGGTGGGGAGGGCAGGCGGCTGTGGGATCTCGACCCCTCGTAGGGTTTCAAGTACCGGTGGCCATTCCACCTTGTCCCAGTCCGGGCTTGGAGGGGCCTTGTGCATCAAGGGCGTGGAAAGTTTGATGAGGATGGGGACGTGGTCAGATCCGGTAGAGGGGAGATCGGCCGACCAGGAGTCATGGAAAGGAGCCAAAAGCTTATTGGCAAAGGCCAGGTCAAGTACACCCGGCCTTGTGGCCAGGTCGAAGGGGAACCTGGTGTGAATGCCAGGCGTGTTGAGCAGGTGTTGCCAGCCTCGGAGGCGGCCTCAAAGTAGGGGGAGGACACCAGCAGGTCTTGGTCCATCAGCAAAAATTTACTCTTGCGTCCTGTGCGTCCTTTGCGTCTGACGCACAGGACGCACAGGACGCAAACCGTTAATCAGGACGTCGGCTAAATCCGTTCTTGCGTCCTGACGTTCGCATCCGCACCCTCCTGCATCCTGACGCTCACCGGACGCGCGGCACTCCAACCCCCCTGCGTTGTGACCCTTGCTAGCTCGGTTCCGGGCGTCCTGGCAATCCATGCCCTTTCCCCCCTAGCTT
>LN891310.1:0-22446 GCA_900010015.1 Tuber aestivum
AGCCACTGATGCCTTCTTCATCTGAACCAATTTAGGCTTGGCTGGGGCCTTCTTGTCAGCCTTGGGGGTGGGGGTAACAGATACTCCACCATCACTGTCCGAACTAGAGGAGCTCGACGAGCCGCCCCCCATTGGCAGGGGGAGGGCCACCTCCACAGGCTTCTTCTTCTCCCTCTTGGGCTTCGTGCAATCGGCCGATAGGTGTCCCCTTGTCTTGCAGTTGAAGCACTGCCTCTTCTCCTTATCGTCAGCCTTGGAAGGGGCCGAGGGGGGTGTGGCCTTGGTGGCATCAGGTGCCATGTGCCTATTAGCCACCACGGCCCAAGACACCTTTTTAGCAGCAGGAGCAGCCGCAGCTGACTCCCCACTCACAGATGGAGTGCTCTTCATAGGGGGGAGGGGGGGGAGGGGGAGTGGGGGTGTCACGAGAGAGCCCGGTCCTTTTCCTAACCGCAGCTTCAAGTTTCCTATTTTCCTCCTCCAGCTCAAACACCCGGTTCCTCAAAGACCTATACAGCATCCGAGATGTATCCAACATCCTGAACACTTCTCCCATATCCTTGGCAACTTCCTCAAAGCTACCATATCCTTCCTTCCCATCAAACAACAACCGCCGAACCTCCTCACCTTCGTAGTCCGATTCAGAGCTCGAATCCGAACTATCTTCAGAGGGGCTGGGGGCATCTCCAGTGCATGGGATGGCTGCCGGGGTCTCTATTTCATCAAGTACCCCAAGAATCAAGTCCCGGGACACCACCGATTCCGAACGTTTGGAGGGGGGGGCATACAATTCCTCATCCACCCTCCTCATTGCTTCATCCGCGCTGTCCAATTGCCTCATGGCATCCTGCGCCCTTGCCACCTGCGCATCCATCGATTCCGGCTGGGTGGGGGGTTGTTCCACGATAGGCGAGCTGGATCGAACTGGGGAGGAGGGGACTGCATCAGAGTCAGCATACTTACTGTCCCCCAATCCTGTAGCCTCGGTATTCTTATCACCTCCCATATCTATGGGGGTGTCCCTGGCAATCACCTCCGCAGAGGGAAGCACGTCAACAGTAGCCAAAGGGGGGGAACTTTCCCCATCCGATGACTCGATAGTAGACGGCGGGTATGGGACCTGTTTGAATCCCTGAGCCGTCTGTTGTCTGATTTCACCCAAGGTCAGTTGCTCCCTAGGAACCACCATCATCTTCCTCCCTTCCTTAGTCGGTACACCCTTAGTAGGAGTAAGAACCGACCCAGAACTACCACTGGACACAGATACCAAGGTGGGGTCGGGCGAGGGGGATCGTCCACGTCATTTTCGTTCCGCAAATGGGGGCGGCGTGGGTTCGTAGTCTGAGTCTGACCTGGCGCTTAGGTCAAACTTCCTACCGTACAGTTTCATGTGCCCAGAAGACAGCGACAGTGCGTCTTCCAGGGCAGGGGTGGAGTGACTTCGGTGAGTCAGAGGAGCCAGCGTTTCTGGTGCCATTCTTTCCACTGCTGACCGAGACAAAATTTGCCTCGGGGGGGTTGATGCCCAACTGGAGGCCTCCATCGTGGACGGAGTGCTGTCTCCAGCCTGGGCCAAGGTAGCCGAGTCCGGGATCACTGCCTGCGAATCACCGGGAGCCAAGGGAGTTGGAGACGGATCGAATTCCGAGCCCCCGTCGGGGTTGTGACAGTCGAAGAAACCGGTAGTGGAGGCAAGGTCCAGGCCACACTCAGCCAAACAACCTTTACCCACCAGGTACACAATTGAGGGGATCTCCCAGATAAACTAGTATCATAAGCCTTTCTTTAAAATCATGAGCTCAGGCGGCTCCGGGCCCTTTCGGGCCCCCCTCAGAGGTCAAACAGCTACCCCAGTCCATCCTCGGTGCGGAATCAAACCGCATGCGCACAGTCCTCAGACACAGGAGTTCCGGGGAGGGTCAACGTCCACACCCGCCGCCGCTTATAAGTAACCCGCTGCAGTGCGATAACACGGGGGACGACAAGGTTGTGTTGAATTTTCTAATTCGTTTCATATGTATATTCTCCTTGATAATATCGTATATTCCTCTACTTAGTATTATTTCTAGTTCACGGACATTACTACAGCGGAGTATGTATTACGTATATTTCATTGATATTTCATGATACGATTAGGAGATTATGGCGTGCTTTTCTTATCTGGTGTTCGGGTTTATTTCTTACATTTTATGCATCATCATGCACGGTCATCAGTCATTTGATTTACAATTATGTTCTAATTATCCGTTCACACCACCTTAGATTTACGCATGTTTTATGGGATTTCCTTGGCAGTTCTTTAGGGTCAAACACGTTCGCACTTATGTTTCTCCTACTTATGTTACGGTCAAACACGTCGATACTTATGTTTTCCCTTACATTTCCTCTTAGTTACGCGAAGGATGCGCACCTGTATAAATAGGGGTTACCACCCATCTCGCTTAAGAGAATTAAGGACAAGAACTACTACCAATCTACCTTCATACAAAATTCCTCCTCGCTTAGCGTGCCCGCAGTATACTCTTACTACTGTGTCGTACTTTCGTACAAAGTTAATAAGATAGTGCCGTACCCACACATTTGAACAGGTTGGACTCACCTTTATTAGCCTTCCTCTTGGCCAGGGACAGGATCGCAGGATAACATGCCACCCGGCAAGGGGCATCCCTTCCGTGAACCACACCGAAAACCTTCCGGATACAGTTCCTTCCCTGCCCCAACATCTCGCTAGCCATCCGATCACCCCCAAGTCAGGAGCCCGAGGACGACTGTGATTCAGAATCAGGTTTAAACCACGAGTGGCCAGCCATAAGCTGAACCTTTGGACGGGCCAGGGAGGCCTAATGGTGGACTATGGCCCTCATCTAGACACAGTAACGGACTCAGGATACCGACCTGAAGGATCACAGTCAGCCCATCAGCCGCAAACAAGGGGTGTACTTCCCATGGGTAACGGCAGGTGTCCAAAGCCATCATTGTCTTTGCTCCTTGAGCCCCGGTCTGGGTGAACCAGACAAACGCATTTCACACACTCAACACCCTCACCCATCCACACGGCAGGCAACCAGAGTGAACATTAGTTGCACCACTCCATGCGGCGGAATTCAGAGCTGGCTATGCCGAAGCAATCCTCACCCATATGTGGCATGTCGTTGTGGGACCGGCACGCGCATCCGTCCTGTCATGCCCAAAGACACACGTAGAACCAAAGTCCTAGTGCAATGTGTCAATGACCCAGCCTCAGAGGAATGACCCCCCTTCGCTATGCCATAGGGTATGGGCTGCACCACATTACCCGTGGCCGACCGTGCCTTGCCGTTCTCACCAACCGCCTGGATGTTGAAACGACTAACCAAACTCCGGAGCATCGGGTCCATACGCCCACGCCAGCCCGCACAGAGCCGAGAGGTGACCTATCCAAGCGCTAGCAAGACACACGAACCGAGCTGCTTACCCAGACATCGGCGGGCCCACATTCAAAGCGGGTAGCGTCTCGGTCGGTTAGTTATCAGGTCAGCATACGGGGGCTGTTCCCCTCTTGGTAAACACAGGATCGCCCCGTGAAACCCTCCCCGTTGCCTTGACATGACCGCCAACCAAACACTCCACCTCTTTCATCGTGACAAGCTTGGCATTAACAACCACAGCCCTCACATCGTCATCAAACGCCTTATTCATAGCGTTGACGCAACCGTAACTATGAGTAAAGGAGAGGAACGCATAATCCCCTCCAGGTGCACGGTAAGACCGTGTCTTGATTTCGACGAGGCGGCGGCGATGTTTCACAGCGTCATGTGCTGGAACCGGGACGTCGACAATAACCGAGGGCGTACCTAAGGAGAAAGAGGAAGGCTCCGCATCCGTGAGCATGGACGAGGAGACCTCAAACGACAAGGCCGAAGCCTGAGGAGAATGGGAGGGAGACGACATGTCTGCCCGCCCGACTGCACCTGGGATTACCGGGCTTAAACCACGGATATCTCGCCCAAAGTGCCTTCGAGGCTAGGTAGCGCACACCAACTCAACCCTAAGCGAGGGGAGGAGGGAGTAAAATGCTTCAAGCGTGGTGAAACAAAATAAACAAACAAAGTGCAAAATAAATAACCGAGCCGAAAAGCTTCAAAGAGGTAAAGGAATATCCCTGGCACGTAAGAAAGGGTGTGCGAAGGAGATTACCAGATTGCGTAAAGAAAGTAAAATACAAAGGGGCACACCCCTTTATATACTAAGAAAATCCTCCATGATCACTAATACAAAAGAAAGTCCTTGGCATCGCGCACAGCCGCAATTCCTCCATCTGGTTCTGCTATCTTCTGTTACGCAGCAACACATCCCAATCATTCATACAAGGGAGACCAACCATACAACCAAGAAAACGACAACCAATATATGCAACGAAAAACCTATGCATATTCCGTCTCCATAGCTGGGTGGCCGTGATACCTACGTGATACCGATAGTCAAGTCCTTTTGACTTCTATCTTATCATGTCTATTTCTCTAATCTTCTTAAGTTCTGGTTTAGGACTTAATCGTTTGACATAGGATGAAAGATAGTTTTCTTGCTTGGGAGGAAAGACAATTCTTGGGTTCTTAAGATAAATCTTAAAGAGCATAAAGGTAGGTTTTATTGATAAAACTTAAAGGTAGGAAATAAACAAGAAGAACATATGAAGAGCTCATACTCGGGGTCCTAGTTACCCTTTATATAGTCGCTCTTCACCTGGCGTAACTTATACCTCACATCACGCGAATCCTGTAACTCATAACTATGAGTCATGTGAAATCCATCAGCTGACTCCTATGAGTTGCTACACAACATGCCTAAAACCAATCAAAACATAATAACCAAGTCGTGTGTGCAACTCATGTCACCTGAGTGAAACCCATGACTTATAAATTGAGTCATATACGAAAATCATAACATCGTGTGACTCACAACTGTGAGACATGAACAGGTAAACATAATGACTTATGGTACACTAGTGTGCGTCATATGAAATTCCAACATACTTATAGCTCAGAATCCCATACTATGTGAAATCTGCCTTGCTTAGTTATAGTTTATGACAGATAGATCCAAGAAGTACGACTTTCTGAATCACGAAGGGATGTGCGAGTACTCCAATAGTCTGATACTGCCTTCACTAATCCTGCTACAGTAATATCTATACAAATCATTAAAATACTATCAGTATATTTAAATATTGTAAACTCTACTATTAATATAATAGTTAAAAAAGACCACAAATAAATCAGTAGTGATACCTTCATTGGAGTCTCTCAGAGATTCTCGTGCAGCTAGCAATATTCCTTTATCTTCTAACATACAAATTGACTTTACATGTTTACCACGTCTACTATGCTCAATAGTACGTCCTATTATTCACTCCCTTTCCTGCCTCATTACTCTCCTCAGAACACATCCACCTCCAAATCCTATTACAGCAGCCATGGCAGCATCCTTTCTGGAGAGATCAGGTCTCCATAGCTGCCAGACTAAAAAATGTTGTATTTGGAGGTATCATTCAAGATTGGAATTCTCTTTTGGCCGTTGATTTTTTTTTTTTGACAAAAGCTTTTGTAAGTCCTTCAGTTCTATTATTTATAATGTCTCATAATCCCTTGTTAGCTGCTTATTTTTTCTTGAAATATACTATAATAGAAAACTTTTAGTCTAGGAATATCTCTTACCATCCTGTAAAAACTTGATTTTTATAGGTTCCAGAACTCGTGGCCATTTTTTTGACCAAAGAGTTGTAGTATCGTCGAAATCATGCCACTCACTATGTTGACTGACTTCTTGAATGTTTTTTTTCCATCGCCAAAGGGTGGACCATGAAGGCTGTGAAACACTGGTAGTATTTCCCGGATCTGTTTTGTTTTTCCTTGTAAACTTTTAATTCTCAGCCACAGCTTGCACTATATTATAGTCTTATGACCTATTATTATTTGCCTTACAGATTTTGGATTATACTTGAGGTTTATTCTTACGATTATCTTGCAACACCATAGTACTGGCATGATGTGTATGCTCAGAAGATTTCTCTACTGGATCTGTCCTCTCTGTACACAATTGAGTGCCAGTTGGACCACCAGTAGAGTTATCTGAGTCTCCGATTAAGGATTTTTGATCAGCAATTCGCTGGTGTTTTTGATTTTGATATGATACTCCAGCTTGTGCAGCTAATGCCTGCAGATGCTTTCGCTTTCAAGTGAACGCTGGCATGGTTTGGCTTGATTTAAGACAATGAAGGATGGCTGTAAATCCAAACATGCTGAACTAGTGACAATCTCATCACTATTTTGCAATTGTCAATTATGTCATTCTTTTTCATCAACTCTTCAAGTTTTCCAAGGTTCAATTTCTACACCCACCAGCGAATAATTGAGTACCCGTTTTACTCTCACCAAAAATCCTCGACCTTATCAACAATAGCCATTTCAAGCTTCCCAATATTCCTTAAAGTGGAACCGCTGAGACTGAGCACTACTCATTTCCTATCTCTTTCCGGTTTCTGTTTCTCAATATTATTGGTTTTGGCTTTGCTATGTAAATTCCGGTTTCGACACTTTTGAGGTGCACGTTTTAAACGATTTGCACTGTATCATGGGTGTAAACTCTATCTTGGAAGATATTGCCCTCATACAATAAATCTGGCTTGATTGATCTATTTAATTCGGAAGAAGTGAAAATGAAATAAGAAATAGGACCACATTTCCCGTGTGCTACCTACTGTACCTACCGGTAGTATTACAGAGTGGCAAACTAGTATTATAGATATTCAAGTCTGGAACAGTCATAGAATATCACTCAGTTTGTTCCTGGGTTGTGTCTGCTACTGGCGGTATCGTACGCTACTTGACTACTTGACCGACTGGCGTCGCTAGTGTTGCGGCATACGGTAGTCTACCGGTCCCTAAAGTGGAGCGCGGATGGCGCCACCTAACTTATAGTCTACGTGTCCGAAAATCGCATCCACCGGTTGGAACTATGAAAGTTTACTAAACCCCCTCATTCTCTCCTCCCCCCCGCCTTAACTCTCGGGATCTAGTATAGCGATTAGTCTATCACCTTTTCCCGTTTCAAATGTCGCTTCACATTTTGAATAGTTTTTCCACACGATGAAATTCACTACCGTGGCCCTTTCATGGATACCCGAGTACTGTCTCTCCACTTGCAGAGCTCCCGGTAAGAATGGTTATGGGGCCGTTTACGGTTTGTTGATTCCAAGTGTGGGGGGTTTTTTTTTAATTTTTTTCTTTTGACAACTGACGGTGATGCCGGTGCTATATCCCCTATTCGGCCCGTTTGATATTCTGGTGCTTCCACATAGATGAAGATCTCCAATGACTGTTCAATGGCAGCACACATCGAGTAATTCCTGACAACGTTCCGCCAAATGCCGCAACTAGATGCTTCCGACCAGGGCTGGTGTTGAACCTGGGTAGGCTGCCGGAATAATTGGGCAGGTTCTTACTATTGTGCAGATCTTGAGCTTGGTCGTTGATGCTTGCTCTCTCGAGTTGGAATGCCGGTCGGTACCGGTACGGTAGTATTGCCCATGCCGTGGATTGGAAACCGTGGCCTTCTTTCCATTAGGGGGTTTAGCACCGAGCATCGGCACCTTTCTCTGGCCAGTGCATAAAGCGCCCGGGTGTTAGGCTTTGGGCGGAGGACATCCTTGAGGAGGGTGAACAGCCTCGCCTTCTGTTAAATTAAGGCTCGCCCAGAGCACCGCCGCCTCAGGCGCTTGGCATGTCTGCTCGAGTGCTGGCCTAAGCCCAGAGTGTAGGCTGTGCTAGAATCAGGTCTTGGAGTCTTTCGGGGAGGGTTCGATAGACTTTCCCGTCCCAACTATCTCCTCACCGGCCCTCCTGAATGGAAATGTTGGCCACATTACGGTACTCGTACGTGGTAAAGTACCGCCCACCTCGTAAATCGCCAAAGTGGGGCAACCGCTACGGGAACTACGGTACGCTGTGGGGAGTGGTGACAGAGGATTACGGTATTATTATTGTCACTATTGGCTGCTACTAAACTCATGGACCCTTAATTGTAGGTATTACTGGTACAGTACTTCTTGCTAGACCTGTACTTCTAACTCGTTAAATTGAGTAGCAGCCTGGCAAGGTTTGATCACCCCGGCGGGTGGGATTTGGAGACTATTGTAGGTTCACAGGGGTTTGGGGATCCGTGACGGCTGTTAACGCAATCCTCCTATTCCTTTTTAGTGGACTGCTAGGTTTTCTGGGGAGCTTTTTTTTTTTTTTCAAAACGGAGATTAGGAGATACTCGATTTTTCGAGTGGATGCGATATCTCTATTACAAGTACATCTCAGACAACAGTTCATGTCCAAAACTTCCACCCTTCCTGATCTCCCTGTAGTCCAACCCCAACCAGTTTTTCGATGCCCCGAACATCGACAGCCTTCTCAAACTTTCCCTGGTTGACTCCTTCAAACACCGCGGGCCAAAGCACCCCAACTCCGTCGGCACCTAGGACAGTCTCATGTTTCCGAAACCCTTCTGTCGTAAGCTTCCACTCTACCTCTTCCATGGTCTCAGCTTTGACACCTGGACGGAGGAGCACAATAGCACATCCGCCGCCTCCAGCACCAGTGAGTTTTGACCAGCCAATGCCCGCGTGATCCACAAGCTCACGGATACGTTCTAATCGAGGATGAGAAACCCCCAATGAAACCAGCAACTGGTGGTTTCTACGGATCAATCCCCCCAAGTGTTCGAGAATATCGGAAATGCCATTGCCATCGAAATCAGAGGATGTGATGAACTCCAGTGCAGAGGCCGTAAGTCGGCCGATCCCATCTAGGATTTGCTCCGTCCTGGGTATTTCGCGTCTTGATGTCCTTACTCTCTCCACCTGTTCCGCTGTTGAGCGTGATTGTTGTGTGTCAATGAGAAGGAGAGATAACTTCGGGAACGTGGTAAGAGGAGTGACGGACGGTGATCCAGAGTCGTTTCTTTGGAAGATTACGGCCTTTCCACCCGAACAGACCGCATTGTCCACTCCACTAGGGTCTCCATGTATGCACATCTCACCCACGAATGCCCAGCGATTAATGCGCTCAATCTGGAGCTTTGCTTCCTCGGGAGGTTGGTCAGTGTAGGGTCTGGTGAGGGTGCGCATCTGAAGGAGCAGTGCTGTGCTCAAGCAGACGCAAAGGCTGGCACTGCTACCCAGACCAGCGCCAATTGGAATGGTGGATCGAAGAGTGTAGATGAATCCAGGATTTTCCGGGGAGCCTAGGGAGAGGTAGAGGTAGAGGAAGGCGGTCACGGATCGCAAATGGATTTTTCGCTGTTTCTCTTGAAGGCCCTTCGACACGGCCTCTGCATGCGGTATAATGGCGTTGAGTAGTTCAGGGTCGAGGGAGTTGACGAGGGACCCAGAGAACCTTTTCTTGGAACGTTGGCGGAAAATATCCCATGGCAGACCGTCGATTTCCCACGTGTAATTTAAGCCAATGTCTCTGAAATCCAACCTGGCGGTGCGTTGGGCCTTGGAGAGGGTGGTGACAAGGAGATAGGATCTGAGAGAGATGGCTGCAGCAATGGCTGGCTTGCCATACACGGCAGCATGTTCACCAAAAACAATGACTTTTCCTGGTGCAGACACCATGAATGTGGGCACCACTGGCGAAGAAGCTTGTCCCTCCATGACTCTGAATAGTAGGACCTGTTGGCAGAGGGTTTGGCGGTTGAGCTGTTGGTGGAATGGGTTTGGTGGATGGAGTGTTGAATGATGTAGTGTTGAAGTGAGTTGGAAAACGTCCAGGACGGTGCTGCGGGGCTCATGTGCGCTGAATGTTGAATCAGGGTGCTTCTCGGTTTTCAAGGTGGATTGACGAAGTCACGGTGATAGCAAACCAAACACCGGAACATAGAAACGGCAAGCAGCGAACCAGCGAAACCACCAAACGCCAAGATCTCACACGAAAGGATTGCACCACCCAGGAGCGGGGAAAACTCTTGTTCGTCACTCTCTCAACTAACCAACGGTAAAGATAGGAGTAATGGGTTATTCCTAATCAGATCTACCCAGTTGGCCATGTTTTCGGAGCCAAGACCGTTACTTACACACCCGCACCCTCCGGTCTGTTATTCCATCTTCGTTAGCATAATTTCCAACAAGCTTCAGGATGATAGCTTACCCTGCCACAAGAAGGGCAACATGTGCATGGCTACATATTGCATCACTCTTAGCTCCGTATGTAGCAGCTCGGGGGTGAGATAAGAGTCTGGTGATGGTTTGCACAGCGTGTTCATCAGATTGAAATGGCGGAGGTTGGGGTTGTTGCCAGTTCGTGGCCCATTAAGATAATGCTAGTGACTGGAATTATCACTTATATCATTTTTGCATCACTAAATATCCCGCCAGTGTCAGCTCGATCACGGAAAGCCATATATTCAGAGTTCTAGGATTATCACTTACATGACGCTTCATCCTCGGGGGCGAGCTCCTTGATTACAACTGCAATTGCAGCTGGGTGGAGGGGTAAGTTGGCAAGTATATACCGTATGTCAGAGGCTGGTGCTGTACCCGTATAGTAGAGCGAAGAGACAAAAGAGCACTGAGTAGAGTAGAAGCTGGTGGATGGTGGTGAAGGTGAGGATGGTTTTTCGACCCAACAACCCCTCCATTTATATCTTTTACAGCGGTAGCTTGGACAAGCTTCCTACGGGGACTGACGCCCGTTTCTTCTGGCTCGGACTCCATTACCTCTTCCTTATTGGTGCCCTCTCCGTATCCTCTCGCAGCTGCCTGTCTGAGTTTCGCACCAACCAACCAGTCAGCAACTACCGTAGCGGTACCGAGCCTTGATGGCGCACCATACTATAGACCCACCATCGCCAGTCCGCATTGGATCTCCCCGATCATAAACAAGACACCTCGAGAAGGGATAGTGTTGTCCAAACGGAGCATAGCTTGGGGGACATGAGCTTTCTGGATCTCATCAACCGGTATTCGCAATATTGCTAAGCTATCCTGCTATGCCTGTTGAGGTTTAGACAGTGGTTTCCCTCTGAGATCCTCGATGGTGGGCTTACTTGCAGGTGGTACTCGGGTATGGACGTCAGTGGTCGGCCAGACAGGGGTATGCAGGGCGGCCTGAGAGCACATCCGCGAATGAGAAAGGGAGATAGTACTGTACAAGTAAAGAAGCACTATGGCTGATCTTCCGGAATACGAGTTCGGATCAGTGAAATGTATCAGACAAAGTGCTACTTTACAAGTACCAGAGCAAGATGTTTTCGTACAAGGGTTGCCAAGAAAGCCCTTAGGGGGGGTGGTGAGAGAAGCAAGAATACCGCCGAACAGCAAGGGAGTGTGGCAACTGGGGGCCACTCCGCAAAATAGAATACTTGTATTTTTTTCCTTCTGTCCTTTTCCCCTCATATTTCTCTACTTGACCCGGTTCTCATAGTATCTATTGTACACGTGTTACCCTGTGTATTATTATGGACACCTTTTCATACCTTTGTTCTTTTCTAATGTTACTGTGTTTTCCTATGCAACGAATCTGATATCCTAGACATCCCTGCTATTCTGACCTTGTAGGAGTACCGTATTATACGAAAACATCTTGCCTGGCAACTGTACTGCCTCCTATGCGGTGCACAGACGTTGTCTCAGGTCATGCATATCCCTGTCTGACCAATCACTAACGTCCATACCCGAGTACTCGAGTACCGGTACCGGTAAATATGGTAGTGAGTTACAACTGACGGGCACCTTGACTGTGGCATTGCTGGCGGTACCGGTGAAGCAAGGGCAATTAGCCTTGGATGGGATAGACATATGATGAGGTGGGGAACTTTGCCTGGTACAAGGGATGCTACAGATCAGCATTTAATGTCACCTACCGGTACAGTACCACTGGCGGTTGGGGGCTCTTCCAACAGGAGTTTATAAACCGGCCTACCCCACCACAAGAAGCTCTCACTCCGCATCTCGAAAATTATTAAAAAAAATCAACAACTTAGATACGACAAAAGAGACTCACAACAACATGGATTACCCTTCACTCTCCCTGTACAAGGCTGGCCTTCTCAGCGCCGGCTTTTCCAAGATGGAGAAGGCCTGGGTCTACACCCGCCTCATTCAGATGTTTCTTTCCGGGCTTCTCGTGATCAAGACACTTATACATTTCATGAGCGGCCGGCCTACGGATGTTTACCCTGTCATCATCACGGTACGCACCGTACCCGCATCTCCTTTTCAAGAACCTGCAGCTGACTCTGATAGAATGGTGTTATCCTGATCTACGTTATCCTCTCGCTGTGGCTTCACCGGAGACGGAAGTTGGTCAGTCGGTTTGATTTCTGGTCTATCAACGGGCACATGGACGTCGGTGGGATGGTAGGGTACATCATCACGACATGCGCGTGTAATCTTAGCGCTTGGCTCAGACGCGGGCTGTGCGACTACCGCTCGGCGTACTGCCCCAACCGGGGTTTCCATATCGTCTGGATGTCATTCTCGTGGTTAGTGCCATCGCGAGGATAATGATTCAACTTAACATTAAGGCTAAATAAATTCATAGTGTTGCGTTCGCCTTATCTGCCATTCTCTGCTTCTACCTCCACTTTTGCGGTGGTGAGGGCCGCATCGCTCTCCCGGCCAATGAGGACCCCCCATCCTACCAGCCCGTCAGAAACTCGTCCATCGCGGCTTTGGCCATCGCCGTGCCGGGAACCCGATCCATGAATCCGGACACGGTGATTCAGGGAGCGGTCGACTACATCGACAGACTACACCGAGACGCCAGAGCACGTGAGGCCGCCGGCGCTCCAGAGCCCGAAGGGACTTCAGGGGAATCGAGCAGCGCTAGCGCTGCTGTTCCGGTCCCGGACCTTTCAGCGCAGTTGAGTGCTATGGCGGCTAGGATTGAAGCTATGGAAAGGTCGAACGATAGTAAAGAGTAGAGAACACATGCTCTGGGGGGTGTGGATGAGAGGACGGATATTCACTATTGAACGCACCATACAATCAGAATCCTCCTCATTCCATCGCACCCCCGCCGGATTCTTCTTTGGCGCGCATGGCGGGCGGATTCTCACTGCTTTTTTGTTTGTTTGTTGTGTTGGCTATATCTATTTACTTCATATTCATACACTCATTGAATTTGATTTCCTGAATACGCAAACTTAATCACGATTTACCAGTTGACCTGGCATAATGGTACCCATAACCCCATACACTTTCAGTCTGATCGACACCTCACCAGCGCTCGTAGATTGCAAGGCCGCCAAAAGACGACGACCCACATTATGAACGGAATGGTACATATACACGCTAAGAGAATCCGTAAGGAGTAACTATTTTTAGAATCGGAGTGGAGGGATGGATTGGGTTCCAGGGGTGGGATGGGCTTTGCAGGGATTGTGAAGATGAGTTTGATGGGCGGGCTGCTTGTCTGCCGGTTAGTAGATAACTATGATATACATGGTAAAGTTACGGCACTCGTGCACATCTCTCTGTTGCGCTGCGCGCCCTACCTGCGTGTTTGGCCTTGATAGATATGGTAGAACGGGGCTGTTTTGGAAAGGGGTATTGTAGGGATCTAGTGCTTGTGCCGCACGAGTACAAGGCGTGACGTTTTCGCTCAAGACGGGGGAACCTTTTGCCGGTCAACAACCCGGTCTTGTACGAAAGCACCACCTCTGGCACCAGTACTTGTACCCTGGAACCACTTATAAAATACAAATCACCACCCCCACCAGTCCTATACTTGTAGCCTCCAGATTCAGAGTCAAAGGATCACGGGAAGGATTAGCATCCTCCCGACACAGGATGCGTTGGACTTCATTGGCTGGGTTAGCGATTTTTGAATTATTGAACTAAGTTTATTGTGGGGCTGATGGGCTGATAGGCTAGGGGTGGGCTGTGAGGGATACTCCAGGCACGGTGAGCAAGGTATTGGTATGGTATCACGTCGGGAAGGATAATAAACGGGGTCATGAATCATGAATCGTCACTCGAGATGGTTTAAGGAAGCCGCGTTCTTAATGCCGGGGAACCACTCAAAATGTTGGAGGATTACGCGGTGGTTTGCACTTGTACCCAAAGCATTTGTTGGTGGTTTGCTGTACGGTCTGTTGTGATTGTTAATATCTTGTGTTGTGTTTGGTGGTATAGTTCCCCATTTGCTTGAGGGATTCCCTTGAAATCTGGTGTGTGAGAGGGGTCTCTAGCTGCGCAGGGGATTTATGGATCATACCTCATGTTGCGTTGGAAGGGTAGGCAAAGCTCCACTGGCATGTTGTACGGACACCCCCCCCTCGACTAGATAGCTAAACTTGTGAAAATGTTGTCCCTAAATTTTGGCGAGTTAGTTTCTCACAACGAATTAGAATCTGTCTGAGTGGAATTGATCTCCAAGCGCCTCGCGATCTCGTGCACCTTCACTGGATACTATTTCTAAAGCTCATAAATTCGCAGTACAGGCTCGGAGCCACAATCCTGAAGAACCTAGCATAGTTCACTAGCGAAAGCCCACGGCCTCACACTTCCACCAGAGCGAAATGTAAAAGTGCCCTCACAGCCGTCGACCTGAATCTTCAGAGAACACAGCAGGCCACCGGGTCATCCCGAGATGCCTGAGCGCAGTGCAAAAGCTTTCCACAATCTGCCACTCGTAATGGGAATAAGGCGGTGAGCATCAAGAGCAGTAGCTAACCTCATGGTAAACCAGAAGCACGGAAGTAGATGTTCCTGCTCGGGGTTTTTTTTCGCCCGCACTATATAGACTGAGTACAGCACGGCCCCGAAAACCGATCCCTTCACAATGCTGTCCGGTCTTCTCAGGTTTAATGGGATGCTCGGGTTCATCTAGTCAATTCAAAACCAGCATTCCAATCACCCCTCCCTTCTTCCCTCACCTTTCTCTAACATAGCTGATATTGCCCACCAGTCCACCACCTATATCTAGTGTTGGCAGCGACGGAGTGGCCACCCTAAAATCTGACTTAGCCCGCCACGCACCCTGAAAGATGAAGGAGGTGGTCATGGCTAATCATGTCTGGCGGGTAAAGGTCCGGTGAATTGTTGGGTGAGAGTTGGGGTAAGGGTCGGGGTCGTGGTCGAAGTCGTGGTCGTGGTCGTGGTCGTGGTCGGGGTCGGGGTCGTAGTCGGGGTCGTAGTCGTAGTCGTGACAAGAATCGAAGTGAGAGTCAATGTGAGCGATGTGACAGTCGAGATCGGGGTTAGGGTTAAAATTGTTTTAACAAAACAATTAGGAAGTACACATGACCAACAGCTGATTGTTAGTTAATTCGGGTGAATCACTCAACCATCCGCTTGTTCACTCACTCCTTCACTCCTCTATACTTGTACAAACTAAGCCTCATATAATCTCATCGATACCGCAATACGGTGTTAAGTCTTCTCTCTCCGTAGTTGGCTCCCCCACCTAATACCCATCAATGGCCATGGTATGACTTGTGACTACCGATATCAGCAGGGCATTGGAGTTGCCGTTCCCCGTAAGGTTTTTATATCTCCAACTAAGTGCTCAAGGGGGTCCTTCCATTTTTTTTATTTTTTTCAGGTTCTCACATAGGCACTTCGCACGGACGGATCCGCCAGAACCACTCGTGTGGTCGCCCACCCAGTCAAAGAAATCAACTGGTAGACCAATCACGTAAAAAGATGCTCAATCTCCTTGCTTTCCTGTTCGCTGGTGTGGGCTCGGTGCACGGTTTCGACTCGGTGCACAGCTTGGACCTGGCGGCGTGAGTAGACAAAGACCAAATTAATGCTGCAAAGTGAAAAGGTGGTGTTGTCATTGGGAGTTTCAAGGTACAAGATGCTGTAGCTTGAAAATTTTTTGACACTAGACTACTTGCGCATCGTCGTTCTAGCGTCGCGAGATTCTAGCGCCGCGAGTACTGTACAGTACCTGCACGGAACAGGTCAGCAACCATCAATAAACCTCGAGCAGACATATTGCAAAGACTTAGCATACCAATTCTCACAACACTGGAATTGAACAGACCAGTATTTGCACCTTTTTTACATCCAGTTTGTCACTACTCGCACGGCTGGGCTGAAGTTGGACACTATGACGCTCCTGTACCCACGAGTCAACGAGAAGGTCAAACAAGACAGGGATCCTTAGTACAGTACCGGTACCTGCATCCTCCCTGGGTGATGTCTAAGGTTGCCACAACGCACGACTTCAGCTCGGCCGCACAACCGGCCGCACGAGTGCCGGTACTGAACTGACTGTGTCCAAACCACTGAGTCAGCTTGTAGACCACATCAAGAGCCCAGGGCAGGGTCCGTGGTAGTGCCGCTATTCGTTTCTCTAGTCGGGCGATTCATAAACTCTGAACCTTAGCGCGCTGAACCAACATGGTGAGACCGCCTGACGAGCGAAGGTTTGATGGCCCTGGCAACAAAAAAAAAACGGCCCCACATGGCTCGTGTACTCGAGTACCCAAGCGTGTCTGTACTCGAGTAAAACTGGAGGGTCAAAGCTCTCAGTACGCCGCGAACCGAGTACACAATACCGGTATACCCCGCAAATACAGGTATACTTGTACTGCTTGAATAAGATGACCAGACCTCTGTACTGGTATGCTGCATCCCGCCTCCCGAGGATGTTTTTGCGTACTTTAAATACGCCTCTACCGAAGCACCTGTACCTTCCGTGTACCGAAAGCTTTGAATCTCCCCAGAACGCATGCCGGTACTGTACCGGTAAGAGATATCCCCGTAGAGATCTGCACGGGATCAACAGAAACGCCGATGCTCTAGCTTCCCAATCATTACCAAAACACCAGAGCACCAAGGACTTTAAACCCCGCGGAGCACCGTAGATCAGCTCATCGATAGACAACCATTTTTGAGGGAGGGACAACAAACTGGTATGACCTCCCTCCTCCTCTTGCAAATTTTGTACCCGTAGTACAAATCGCATTGTGCACTAGTACGAGTACAGTACTAGTACAAGTACCGGTGATCAAACCGTGGGCTATGTTGTTGGAACTGCCTCCTCTGGTAAGTTAATATGCGGGGTGTCCTTTTTTTACGCCTCTCAGGGGCTCAGCAGCTTTTTTTCATTTTTTTTTTGTCATACCCCTTTCCCAAGTAGGGAATTCTCAACATCATAGCACAGGGCTCGGTTGTTTGAGCTTTGACCGTAGGGTACAAGTACTCGAGTACAGTACTCGGGTATAGACGCTAGTCATCAGTCAGACAAGGGTAGGAGGGGCCTGAGAGCACATCTGTGAATGACAGGAAGACAGCAAAGCAGCGCTATGGCTGGTCTTTCGGAATACGAGTACCGGCACAGTACCGGTAGTGCTGTATGAAACTCATAGACACAGACCAGCTGCGTGCTGACCCCGCGAATTGTTGGCTGCCAGTCAAATTTTGTATTGTCGGGAAAGGAAGGCACCGGTACTGTACAGTACTATGGGTATATTCGTCAAAACAATGCGCTGAATACCAACAGTGGTGGAATGAATAGATAGGCCAAAAGCCCCCGCATGAACATTCAACACAAATGCCAGCAAGGAGGGTAGGTACTTGTGCAAATGCTCTCTCTGCCCTGTGATAGCGAGCAAAAGACCGACTACCGAAAAATCTTGGACAGTAGAAACTCTCTCCTAACAGTAGTGGATGAATTTCCAGTCCTCCAAGACGACGCTTCCCCATCGTCCGTCCCAGCGCACCGAGATTCCCGTGTTGCGACTACAGTACAGTACTGTGGATGGGCACGAGCGAACATTGACCTGTCAGAATGCAATGACTCGCCAATTCCCGCGACCCGAGAATCTCACCATCCCATAACGCTCCTTACCGACTTTCCATCAAACAAACCATCTAAACTCACTGCACAACTAGCTCAGACGAGTTTGTTATACCCAAGTTGCATGAATTGGATGGCAGGCCATTTATGTTGGGGGTGGGGAAAGACTGTTTTCTCAACTCTCAATATCCTTGAGGGTACAAAAGGCACCAGAACGCACAGATACTAATATCTATAGGCTCCGACACAGCAAATCATTTTCACTATGACCGACACCATCACCAGTCAATTTAACGAGTTCCCTCTTGATGCCGTCAACGACACGCAATCCACCTTCTGGCAAAAAGAATTTTTATCGAGATAAATCTATACGTCTATCTCTAAAAGCAACACCTCTATGCATGAACAATACATGAATTTTTTTTCAAGCCATAGAAAAAAATGCCCAACAGATACTTTGCATAGAAAGCACAAAAGAAAAGAGTGAAGACAGAACCGATAAAGCGGTGTTGAGACGGAAAAGTGTTTGAAAACGAGAGAAACATCAGAAAAGACATTCTAGTTTTCCAACCAAGCCCCAACTCGACCCGAAAAATCCACAAATCTAATTTTCACCCTTAATATCAATTCCCCCACGTGGGAGTATCGGTTCACCAGGCTCATGGTGCTGACCGGCCTCTTCCCTCGCCATGTCGGTAATCCATCTCGCATTTGGTTTGAGAACTTGTCCTCTCGCAAGCTTAGCAGCAAGGTAAAGCCAACAAGCAGCATTACCAACAGTTCCAACTTCATCGCTCACACTGGTCTTCGCGTATTCGCTCATCCTGGTATAAAGATCATTGTCGGTGTACAAATCGTACAGGTGATTTGCGACGCCGTCGGTATCACCCACTTCCACAAGAAAACCAGATTTTCCATGTTGAATCTGCAGAGGAATGCCACCAGCCCTTGTGGCAACGATAGGCTTTCCATGATGGAGTGCTTCGGACACTTTGACTTCGAATCCCTCACGCAAGGATAGCTGAACCACCAGCTTAGCAGTAGTAAGGAGGGCGTTGAGCACTAGAATAAACTTCAGATTTGTACTCATAAATTACCGCACTAGAAAAGAGATTTACTTTGATCACTCGGCCCAATTCTCATAACCACCACATCTTTTGCAATCGCGGCATATCTCGGCTGCGCAAGCAATTCCATTGTTTCAGCAAAAACAATTGATGCATCTGGATCATCGATGGCCCCATGTCCACAACTAAATCCGTCAGTACCAAATTACTCAAAGAGTGGTTTCCTTAAAACAAAACAGAGCTCAACATACATCAACAACTGCGGGGTAAGCCTTTCGGGCACGTCTTTGATTAGACGAGCGCACAATTTTCGGTAGGACTCAATCACATCCGGGATGCCTTTACTGGGGTCAAATCTCGCGATCTGAGTGATATAATCCCTTGCGGGGTACAGAAGTTGGTTCCTGTGGGGCACCAACAGAATTAGCAAGTTTTTACCTCGAGAAAACCGAAATTCTTCGCAAGCTCGGCTTACATTCCCAACTCATTGCATGAGTTTCGGAGGTCATGATGATAGAACCGGAGGTCCCATTCCCGCAAAGGTTTATTGAGCCCATCAAGCCTAAATTTATTAGTGCCGGAAAATAATTCAAGAGAAGAGGAAGCACACCAATCAGTACAGGCGGGCATTAACCCGACCATCGCCAATGGAACATCGTGCGGAACAAACTTGTCCACTGGATGACTGATAAAGACGTCCGCTAGCTTGATGCAGCCCCACATCCAACCCCAGACTTGCGCCTGGGGGCTCCCAGGTCTTTCCACAAGGTCGCTGCGGACTTCGATATGAGAACGGTAAATAATTTTGACCTCCGGGCGGGCCTTTTTGATCAACGGAATCAATGCAGGCATTTGCGGATCGTCGATGATAACAACGTCCGCCCCGCCAGGGGCAAGAGGGCCACCAGGCGACATCCAGTATCGCTTAGCATTTGTGACAATCCATTCATTGAGTAAAGCCTGTTTCTGTTCCGTGAACCTCGCTCCGGGTTCAGCTACTCCCTGGAGGATGTTGTGGTTTGTCTTTGTAATTCTGAAAGCCTTCGGATTAGGCTTGGGAATGTACCTGTCACGCGCATTAATAAATAAATGATATGTGCTACAGATGAGATGGAAACAAACCAATTCAACTTAACCCCCAATTCAGAGCAAAACCTAACCAAAGCATGCCTCATCAACGCCACACCACCGCCCTGGGGGGTTGCCGAGAAAAAGGCTATTTTGGTCGGCGGACACTGAGGGTCTCCCTCGGTCTGACCATCTTTATATCCCTTCAACTCATAAGCGTATCTAAGGACCGTGTTCCAGGTTGCCTTGTGCACGGTATCCTCATATTCGCCCAACCCCTCAACTAACCTAATAGCCCCTTGTGCGTCGGGCATCACCTGATTTCGAAAAGCAATGGCAAGAGCTGGGTTGTGATTAGGGCCAAAGTACATAACACACTTTCGTGCCGCAGAGTCCGCCTGCTCATCAACATCGATAGGAATTGTCCCGGCATCTTCGAATGCACCGAAGGCAGTGGTCTGCACCTTTATCTTCATGCAGACTATGTCGAGCTTACGCCAAAGGTAGGCGCAAAGTCCCGGGGAAATATCCTCGAGACCAAGCGTAACCCCAGCGCCCACAAATTTCGCGTTGTGCAAGACAGAATAATCACCGATTGTCTTAATAGCATCTGCCCTGATTATATCCCGCATATTCTCGCCATCTCTAAGAACAAGTTGGTTAATACAGTAGTCGATGGAGTAGACTCCATCATGAATTGAAATGCCAATCCGAACGGTCTTATCGTCCACCTTTGTGGCGGCCGCACCAATATACAGCGGCTGCGTTTTCGGGTTAGCAGACGACTTACGGGACACCATAATAACAAGCAGAATAGAGAACACCAAAGAGCCATCAAGAAGCAGGGGAAGGGGAACGAAATTTCAACAAAAGAAATACCATGGCAAAGGCAAGCAAACAAGCAGGGGGGGGGAAAAAAAGAGGAAAAGCAAGGAAAGGAAGCAAACTTACGACGAGTGGGATTCCGGCCCAACCGGCCTCCTCGGTCGACAAGCTGATAGATCTCCTTCTCTCCTGAGAAGGAACAGCGTCAAAGTTGACTTCGGCGTGGGAAGCGTCAGAGTCAGGCATATTTGATAGATCCGGTGAAAGAAGTGAGAAGTTTGATGAAGAGGTGGATGGGTCAACACAAAGTCAACCCAGGGAAGGATCGATGGATGTAGGATTAGGAAGAACGTGAAGCCTCGTTACCGGTGGGCGGGAGCGTTCTCGGGATGAAGGATGTTTGGTGAGGAAGGAAGGGAGGAAAGGAAGAACCGGGGAGAGGGAGAAAGGGGCCTTTTTATAACCTTTGGGTGGGGATGCTGACGAAGCGGAGTCACGAAGGTGCGTATGAGGGTGTGTGCCAGGGCACGCATGGGCCGACGCAGAAAATCACGATAGGTATGCAGGTTAGGGCGTAGGTAAGATCCTCCGTACGTGTGGGCTCTTGAAGTGATTCTTACGGGTCAAACGTCCCGTTCCATCTCGAGTTGTACTGTTCCTCGCCAAGCCAAGCCAGGGCGTCATTTAAGGTTGCATGGTGCCGGGCATCTAAAATTGACACTATCGATAACTAGATCTAGAATTAATACGGGTACTTTGTAATTAAATTAACTGCAATCATACACCAAAAAAAATCAATATAGTCAGGAAAACTCCCTATATAATTAATTACCCAAGAATCGCTTCTCCTCAACCCTGTCAATTCCGTTTTTTTCCCTCAGATTGAGCGAGCACCAGGCAAGGGACATAGACTTGGTATGAATAATTCTTCCAAACTCCTAAGCAAGGAAGATTGGTTTTTAGGTGTGTCCACCACAATGCTGCCAAGCGCGTGGCACTGTCTGATCAGCACGCCAAACCCGTCAGATAAGTGATTACTACACAACCGAGCGGGATTTTCTATGGACACCTGAAACTAACATTTCTCGCTTGTGAATAATTGTTCATAGGAAATCTCTATCACTTTCCTAGTATCCGCCTAATGACAGAAGCAAAGTTCATCGGACCGGAGCGACATAATCCTTTACTAGCTCCATTGAGAGCTTTCCTCAATTATTTTGGTCTGGGCGTGTGTGTTTACTATTGTTTTTGATTGTCAATGTTAGTTGTTCTTAATGCCCATTTTAGTCCTCTAGCACCATACAACCTTAACCGTTGTACCCCGGGGAAATCAGCACTCGAGGACAAATTAGGAATAATACAGTGCTGTTCTCAAAAGTGCAAATCGAGCTTTCGCGCTCAGCAATCGCTCTTCCCCCGAGCCAGAGTCCCATACCAAGGTAAATTTACTATATAACTCTGCGCCCAACAAAATACCTGTGAGAGCGCCAAAGAGCAGAAACGTGCCTGCAGGAAGGATATTGAGGAAGCTGGAAGTCCCAGTATTCGATTACGGGTGTGAAGCACGCCCCCCAGAATTCTGGACAAAAGGTCACGACTATTCATAACTTGTGGGCACACTAGTAGCTGTAGAGGGGACAACAAACACCCGTACCAAACCTAGCATTACTACAAGTACCGGTGCTCGAGTTGCGGATTTTTTT
>LN891310.1:25368-54114 GCA_900010015.1 Tuber aestivum
AGATCGTACATTATTTTACGGCCTAAAGGTTCTAGCTCAACCGGTACCAATCACGCTAGGAAATGGGCAGCAGGTTTTTGCCAGAGCTAAGGGCACTGTTCGCCTACTGTTATCCAAAGCAGAGTTCATTGATATTAATGCCCTCTATGCACCAGAAATGAAATATTCTCTGTTGTCAATTAGCCGCCTGACACCTCAGTTTGCGGTTACTTTTCGAGATAATATCTGCTATATCTCCCGTTCTCAAATTGGGTCCAAACAAATTCCCATTGCGGTACTTCGGCGTGGGCTTTGGCAGCTCTATGGCAAGCCAATCAGAAAGTCTCAGAAGGGATCTGCGACCATGTTTCCTGAGGTTTCAATTGACGAAGTACCGGTACCAGTGCAAACTGGAGCAACTGATCGGTCATCAACTGAAAGCCTCTTGCTTACAACAGCTCCCCAGTCGAAGCCAAGTGAAATACAACTGTGGCTCGAAAGACTTGGGCACCTCCACTATAATGCAGTTCGTAAACTGATTGGCACTAAAGATGTCAAAATTTTGGAAATCTGTGATACCTGTATCAAAAGTAAGCATCGATGCCAACCTATCAAAAAACCAGTTCCTCGGGCTTCCAGACCATTGGAGAGAATACACTCTGATCTTTGTGGTCCTTTCAAATGTGTCTCATATTCCGGTGCCCGATATTTTATTCTGTACGTGGATGACTTTTCAAGATTTTGTTGGGTCTATTTTCTACAGACCAAGGAGGCAAAGGAAGTGACGGGTCGCTTTCAAGAATTCCATGAAAGAGTAGCTGGAATGTTTCCACAGTGGAAAATATCACAATTCCGATGTGATAATGGCAAAGGTGAATACGACAACTCCTTCTTCCGTGGAATACTTCGTGCAACTGGTATACAGTTTCAGCCAGCTCCTCCATACTCGCAGCACAAGAATGGCATTAGTGAGCGCATGATTCAGACTATCTTATGCAAAGCAAGAGCAATGCTACTGGATGCTCATCTTCCAGCTCCTCTTTGGGCAGAGACAGTTAACACAGCAGTATATCTTCACTCGCTATCTCCGTCGCGTTCTATAAACAATAAATCACCTCATGAAATGCTTTATGGTACGAAGCCCACACTACAGCATTTACGGAGGTTCGGATATCTAGCATATAGACATATTCCCAAGGTACAATGAAAGGATTCAAAGTTTGGAGATCGATCAAAAGCTTGTATCATGCTTGGATATACAGCTTCGCCCTCAATTTGGAGACTATGAGATATTGAGAGGAAGACTACTATTCGCATATCCAATGTCATATTTGATGAGTCAAAACTGCCTAGCTCTCTAGACTCGACCGAAGATATATTTGATTCAGTTCTTCCAATGCAGCAAAGAGTTATAGAAACAATAGAGTCTGATCTCTCTGATGAGGGAGAAGACGGGACTCAAGTGGAAGAAGCCCATCAAGATAAAGAGTTTGAGTCAGTCATACCAGCTTCCAGAACAACGTCTACGACTCAGTCTCAGACTATAGTACCTCAGTTATTGAAACAGAAAGCGACTGGTGTGGTACTACAGCGTAGACAGTCTGCACGGCTCAAAAACTCATTAGCTAATGCAGCTATCACAAGTACCAATCCTTCTATGGTAGTGGGTGACGATCCACTTACCTACAATGAAGCAGTACAATATCCACACTGGCAAGAGGATATGCGTGATGAATTTAATAGCCTGTGTAGGCATGGTACTTGGAAGTATGAAAAGGTTACAGAAGGTGCCGCTATAGGTGGAAAGCCAGTAATTGGATGCAAGTGGGTGTATCGAATGAAAATACACCCTGATGGCTCACAAAAGGCAAAAGCAAGACTTGTCATCAAGGGCTATGAGCAAACAGTCTATGGGGAAACCTTTGCTCCTGTAGCCAAGATGACTAGCTTTCGTATGTTAATTACAATGGCTGCAGAGAACGGCTATTATGCTGACCACATGGATGTGGTTGGAGCATTCTTAAATCCACACATCGATAAAAAAGAGTATATGGAGTTGCCAGAAGGAATCGAATGGCTAGACCCCAAGGTAGTTGAAGATAGTAAGGATGATACTTCCAGGACAGTCTGCTGCCTACTTAAGGCACTCTACGGACTCAAGCAGGCTCCATTTCTTTGGTATAAGGAAATTGATTGCTTCTTAAAATCTATCAGATTCTCGTACTCCGCTTATGATCCTAACCTTTACATTAAAGACGGTGGAAGCAAACTCTTTTTACTACTTTACGTGGATGATATTCTTTTGGTTTCTGAAAGAAGTGAGGAAATTAAAAGAACTAAGAGTCTATTGAAGCAGAAGTACAAAATGACAGATCTGGGAAAAGCTACCCGTTTCCTGGGTATTGAGATTTGTCAATCTACTGAGAGTATCACTCTAAGTCAATCGGGATTCATTCTAACAGTCCTGCGACGTTTTCAGATGGAAAACTGTAATCCTGTTCAAACTCCGCTCGATTTGGGAATCCAAGCATACGATAAGGAAGATAGCATATCTCCTACGGATCAAAAAACCTATCAGTCATTAATTGGAAGTCTGATGTACCTCGCTATTGCTACACGCCCTGACCTTGCCTTCACGGTAGCCTATCTTAGTAGATACAATTCTAATGCATCAAATAAGCACCTATGTGCTGCAAAACGCACACTTCAGTACCTGAAAGCAACTATCAACCTCGGCCTTACATATACTAAGACATCCAAGAAGGGTACAGATCTCCTTGCATATAGTGATGCAGACTTTGCAGGAGATATAGAAGATCGAAAATCTACTGGTGGTTTTGTGGCATTATTGGCAAATGCAGCAGTGGCATGGAGATCTAAGAAGCAATCACTGGTTGCATTATCGACAACAGAATCAGAATACATCGCTGCTTCAGAAGCTACGAAGGAAGTCTTATGGCTTCGCGGACTTCATTTTGAGTTAAGCGGAAAATCAATTCAGGCTCCTACAACTCTCTTTATCGATAACCGAAGTGCGATCGACCTCAGTTCCAGGCCCCACTTCCATGAATGGACAAAACACATCGACATCAAATACCACTTTATTCGTGATGCAGTACTCAATAATACAATCACCACCATTCACTGTCCAACAGCTGAGATGACAGCTGATATCTTAACTAAGGTTCTATCCCGAGTTTCACACTGGAACCTAGTTGAAGCATTGGGATTACGAGTTGTTATGGAAAATGGAAATGTCTAAAACCTTTTGTACTTTCCTTATGTTTATTTTATTTTTTCTATTAAGGGAAATTGTATGTGACACTCTTTTCCTACCCCTAAGCAGCCTAGTCAAAGGATCTGGGGAGGTTTTTAATGAGGTCACACTGGTGGAGGAAAACTTGATTTACTTGGTATGTCTTGTATATTTCTAGATTCTTTCATGGGTCTTTCGAAGGGTGGGAGTGTCGGAAATAGTTGCTTCTCAAGACTCTTGTAGTCCTCAGCGGAGGATATGTTAAGCGAGAGCCGAGATAGTATCTACGCTAGGAAGCCTAGATGGGAAAATGATCTTGGTATTGGACAGATCATCCACAGTGACTGCTAAGGTTAGATAGTATATAAGTCCTGTATTCTGTAGAAATTGAAGAGTAGTTTGGTTCCTCAAGTTTCCCGGCACCTGCCAAAGGATTTACAACATCCTAGGATGGACCTCAGAGCCTTTAGTTGAACCACGGAAAACGCGCCCCTCATACGATGCTTTTTTAATTTTTTTCAAACGTGCCCGGAATTCTGGGGCACGGCTCAGTAACACAAATAACCGCAGAGCCAATTTCCCTTGCCCAATTTCCTCTCTGCCCTTACTCTGCTTATACGGACCCGCCGACAAAAGGCCCGATCAAGGATGTTTTGATCGTGGATTTGCGTAATGAGGGAGGAACCTGCGGCCCCGTTGTTAACTGCCAGGGAGCGAAACTTGGCCAACAATTTCGTTTCCCTTTCCCGGCTTCGTTCTTTCAGTACATATCTCAAACGGAGAACGAGTAAGAGGGGGGAAAAAAAAAAGAGGAAAAAGACTTCTAACAGCGTTGGTTGGTTTGGTCGGACCAATAAACGGCAAGTCAAACCTAAATTTCTAGCTATCATGCGTCTGAAAGCCACAAGTATTCTAATAACTCATGAAAACAAATGATATCTACATTTCCCCAGTATCAGTTTGGAGCGAGGGACTGCACCATTACCTCATTCGACAGAAGTGGTTCTCAACGGGTGTTGGAGTTTTGACTTTGGCCCCCTTGCGCCACCTATATCTGTGGTCCACAGGCTATCATGATATCACCGAGTCTTCTCAGGGGTTTGCAGTGCCCAGCCTTAGCGCTTGATCAGTGGTGGTCACTACTATCATATCATACCGGCAAAAGATCCATTTACACATCGAGTACCGGTACCGCACTTTTGGCCCACTGTAAATGCCCTCGCACACCAGAGAAACCCCCAAGGGCACCTTCCTGCGCACTGTACGCAAGCTCGGTGTGATTTTGGGCCTGATTTTAAACAGTCGAGTGCTCAACTTCATGGGTGTGAGTAACTCACACAATTTTGGATTCTTGGGTTTGTAATTGCTCGAGGAGTGTTGGCAGTGTCCTTTCGCCATTTACTCAAGCTCACGGTGGTATTTTGGTGGTGTCGTGAAGCATGGAGTGATGAAGTTTGAATAGCGGAGTGGGTGAGTGAGTGTGAGAGTTGTGACCTTCCTGCTGTTACCGGTATCCGCCTATTGGGCGATTCGGGCAAAGACATTAATTGCCACACGATCATGTTAAGGGAACCAGGGGCGCCTCACCAATTACGAGCACAACTCTTAAATATTAAAGCACCAATTGTCTTTGCCTTTGTTGTAGAGCTCTGGGCAGGTGCTGTTGGCCCTACCGGTACTTACACTTGTATGCTATATAGTACGAGTAGAAACACAGTGTTTGGACGCCGTCACTAGATCTGCAAAAGTGGCCATCCTAATCCTGCCGGGATAGATCAGACCCTTATCACGGTATCTCACTCGAACGACAGTATCGGTATTCCCATTATCCGGATTGGCGGTTTCTCGCTAAACCCGGCTCCGCCCACACGGCATGGCATGGCATTCCGAATCACCTTGGCAGACGTTATTGTGGCTATTTTTAACAATACACTCTCATATGATACCATTCCACGCCGGTGCTCCCCTATTCGCCAACCATTTTCACGCCCCGATGCCGAGCACCGCAAGAGACCTTCCTCAGATGACGGTGGTTGGCCGAATACCATAATATTAGAGGGAAAGAAGACAAAAAAATTAAAAAAAATCAACTCCAAATTTCCATTTTCTCCGTTTAAAGCGCGGAAGGCATGATCACGACATACTAAGAGCTAAGCTGGTGCAGGAGAGCCCGCACCAGGGTATTGTATTGCGGTGATAAGAACAAGAAGAAGCAGCATAATAAGGGAGGGAGAAATAGGAAAAAGCAAAGGCACCGGGCAAAAAAAAATTTGAAAAGGCGAAAAAAGTGAAGAAAGGAAGAAGAGAAACCACAGAGCCTACCCGTTAAAGGTTACCTAGTAGTTGGAATCCTTAACGGAGGGGGGGAAGAAAAATGTTGAGGAATCCCAAATTATAAACCTGTCTCTAAACAAGCCATACATCCCACGAGGAGAATTCAATTATAAGGTTTGTGGGATGAGAAAAGGAAGGTTGTAAAATTCAGTAACCAAATGGAAAGCCGTATGCTCAGGGGGTTCTGTTCTGTTTTTTTACTGCTTATCCTCCTTGGTTCCCTTATCCCCTTCGTTCTCGACGCCGCTCTCATCCCTGCCCTCAACCTTCCCGGGCACGCCATGCCAGACACCCGCATTGCCACTCCCGTCCTTCATACTGATAGCGTCGGTTTCATTATCAACCTTTAAGCCCGCACTCCAGGCACTTAGACTTCTCCTGTCATCGTCATCGCAGTCGTCGCTAGGGTTGATAGTTTCAGCACCCCATCCACTGCTCCGTCTACTAGTACGACCTAGCTGGAGACTCTCCCTATTTCCCAAAGGACTCCCTGCAGCAGCTACTGTGGTGCCAGTATTACCAGGGGTTCCAGAAATCTCGCCCATAATGCTTCCAGAACTGTAGTCTCGCACACTGCCCGCATCGCCTCCCCTCGACGCAAATGAAGTGCTCCCATACAAACTACCGCGTTCGCCTGCAACCGACCGGCCGACGTCAAAGTTACCACTCAGAACGGAAAGCGGGAGCGATTCCCTTGAACCGCCCCACAGAGAAGACGGCGCGAGAGCGCGAACAGATGCATCAGTATCCAATGAATGACGACGCCGGCGCTTAGATGAGGACGCAAGTGTAATAATTGAAGCGTTGTCCGTCAGGAGATTATTCGCCGTAGCCGTGTTATAATTTAGAGGATGCAGCGAGTTACCATTCAGGTGAGCGATTGGATTGGGGCTCGTTGGTGGCCCATTGGCATTCGGGGTAGACGGAAATTGGTGCTGGAAAAGCACAGGGGGGCCGTGGGGATTATGGTGGTGATTTGGATGGGGATTGTAGTTTGTGTGTAAAAGGGAACCTGGCGCGGTGGATTGTATGGTTGTTAACGTAGTGGTCAGTGAGCGCACAGAGGGAGTCGGGGAAGAAAAGGCTGATGTCGTTGCTGTAGTGTTTGACGGAGCGGGATGGGACTTGTCCGATGGGGGATGGGTAAGTGAATGATGAGTAGATGGGTGATTGGAATTTGTACTTGAAACAGAGTGACTAGACTCCTGGGATCCTTGAGCTACAGCGAATGACAGATGCGACGATTCAACGGCCGACGAGGAGCTGGAGGGCGGCGGGAGTGTATCCTTGGGTGGTTTCGACGAATAGGGATAATTTGGGGGAACCGACTGACAAGAAGCCGAGCGCTGGCCACCACCGATCCGGCTTGTGGGGGGAGTATTGTTATTCGAATTGTGGTTCGAGTTGGAGCCTTTGAGGTTTGCAAGCCGCTTCATCAGCGCGCTGAAGGGCTTCCGGCCTTTGTGCTGCTGATGTTCCTTGGAATTCCCAGAGGCTACAAAAGGCGAGAAGGGATTAGCTCCGAGAACCCTTGAAAAAAAAAAAAGCGATGGAAGCAGAGATGAAAATAGGCACTCACATGCATTAGATCCGGTGGCAGGATGACGGGACACGTCGGTGGCCATAACCGCAAACCCCCCGCGGGTAGCTATCGAGGGATGGGGAAGATAGCGACACAGACGGTGTGGGAATGTGGGCAGAACAATACAGGCTGGGGAAGCTGGGGAAAAAGAAGGAACGGGGGAGGCTCTAGTGATGGGAGTTGTCAGCGGGGGTAGAGAGGGGGGTGGGGGAGTGGGAGGGTGTTGTTGAAGATGGAGGAGAGGGACTTGACGCAACAGAGGGATGATTGCTTGGTTGCGTAGGGAGGGGGGATAATTATGGGTTGGCTTCTCTTGCTTCATCCCGTCTGGGCGGTAGTGCCTTATGGGGAAGCAGAAGAGTGGCACAAACAAGAAATTTTTTTGGACCCTTTAAGGATCCTAGGCCCTACCCATCAATCACCGTTAGAATATCCAAACCTTCATCTGATTCTATGAAGCTTTCATTGAAAGATACAGCACAGTACCGCTACGGTACTCGTACCGTGCACGTGTTACGGCAACCAACGACTTTCATCGTTGCAGTCTCTTATCGTTATCTGCACATTGCAAGTCTACATGTCCGGGATTATCTATCCTCACCGGCAAACGAATCGGCGGTCCCAGTCCCCCCTCACACCCTCCGCATATATGACCTCTTCCAACCTCTCTATTTCGGATTCTCCCCTTGTCCCATTTCCGTGGGCCAACAGATTCGAATCCGGCGGCACCAAAATACGATCGAACGTCAGCAAACGGACTCGAAACCAGAAGTAACAGTTCCAGGCAGGTATCATATCAAACGCCTTTTCCACCAACAAGGTTTCCCATGCTTCCCAGTTCTGAAATGGCGCCAAGGTCGAGTCATCCCTACCCGCTACTTCTCATACGGTACACGTTCTGCATGAGATATCATTTCCATGTGTCCAACTGTCGAGGGGTGGCACCATCAGGTATAAAGTGAACATTTAGCCTGGTCCTCCACCACACTTGGCTCATTCCATCTCAAAGTGTTTGAGCTGATTGAGCCGTTTTCGCGATCACACCCACCGTACTGGCTTCCGAACTCTGGGTAAAATAATGTGCAATACTAGAGTCCGCGATTGACCAAAACTCCACAAATGTGGTACGAATGTCATCCGGAAACAAAAAAGGGGGGGGGAAGCATTAGATAGCCACAATATATTCTGGATTAAACTGTGCAAGACAGCCCTTCACCCATTCCTACACATGTTTGGATAGGGAAAACGGCATCAAACGATGGTCCGGCAGGTGGGAGAATCAGGGTACCGGTATTGCTTGTTCCAACATAACCCACCCCTTCTTCCCCAATCTCCAAGTGAAAGGAGAATCCGGGCTCCGTTCACCGTTCAGACTTTGAGTCATAAACTTATACATGCTGGAAGGGAATTCCGTCCCAATTGCAGACGACATGGTGACAGACCCGTTCCTGAAATTTATGTCTCTCTTAGACCCCGCGGTGTTTGCACGAGAGCCGTACCGGTATTGTATCCTATCCCTTGTATCCCTTTCCCTTACCAGTGATGGTTCTTCGGCAATTCCGTTCCGACAAAACGCGGTTGGTTGCAGAGAGTGTCTATTTCTTAATTTTGGCTTGGGCTCCTGCCCATAGAGGTAGGTCATCATCCTTCTCAGTGACTGCAGTACCGGTGCCTGTGCCTGTGCCTGTGCCTGCGCCTGTGTTCCAATACGCCGTGCGACTCCTCCATATGGCACGGGTACCGTACCGTAGTCAGCCCTTCCCTCCCTCCGAGGAGCCTGTGGGGCCCACTCCTTGTACTCGAGTACCGTATTCAAACTGAGTCACTGCTACCGGCACTGGTAACTTAGTGCACACTATCGCTGAGCGGATCTGAAAATAGGTAGTACGGGTACTTGCCAGTGACAGGCGCCTACATTCCCATGACGAATCTTTAGTCCAGCCGTCAGCACAGCGGTGCCGTTACCGACACCATTCCGGTAGAATCCCCAGTGGGCCGATTTCTTTGTGGCTGGTGCCATCATACTGGTATCCCATTTGTTCACACAATCCGCTATCATACGGTGCGGGTACGGTAGACTACCGGTACTTGTGCCACAAGTAGCTCGTAATACTCGAGTAGCAACAATGCTACCCCAGTACAAGTACTCGTCCAAGTAACGGTAATCGAGGATTATACAGGTACAATACTGATGGCCTATCTGAACAGGTTAACTAAATTACCAGAACAAGTTGATGCGAATTCAGCTGGCTCGTGGCATAAGTTACCGCGTCGGGTAAACCCTGTTCCTTCTCGAGGCCTACTGTACTGTATCATACTCGTACGTAGCAGGGCAATGGATTTTATAATAAGAGTTTTTACCCTATCGCACTCGCACTCGCACTCGCGGTTCAACTTAGTCTACCGGTATGGTCCCTACACTCTGCTCAGTTGGCCTGACCCGCCAAGAATGCGCCGGGTTGTCCTGCTTCAAGCCACAGCCTCCCCACTTGTTGGACTGGCGTAGACTACCCTCCCCAGATTACGGCACCGTATCCCCAAGTCCCCCACCAAAACCGCGCCCTGACCGTTAAACACCGTTAAACTCGCAATAGTTCACCACTTGGAAGGAAGAAAAAATCCACGCCTCAGATAAAAACGCAATGTCTGCCCGCGCACGAAGGGCCCTCCGTGATCAGGAGCTCACTTTGCAATCACAAACCACCAATGACCCTGCTTCGGAAGATGAGGCTCCGGCGCCAAGCAAAGCGAGCTTGTTTGCCCTGCTGGGAGAAGTAGAGGATGAGGACGGCAACGGCGACCAGGGACTGGAAGAGGGAGAAACGGAAGAGGAAGAGGGAAACCCCGAGCAAAGCCCGGCAAAAAAGAAGAACAGGAACAAGAAGAAAAAGAAGAAATCGAGGGCAACTGAAGCGGTTAAGAGCGAGGGGAAACTTCACCATGCCGAATTTGGTGAACTCGTGGCTCCGAGATCGGGGAGTCTGCAACCCAAAGTGGTGCCCATCGATTCAGTGCTCGCGGTCGAGTCGAGAAACTTTGATGCGAACGCTGAGATGAGGATTTTGTTTGGCCGAGCCGCGATGCCCGAACCGACGGGGGGAACCTTCCAAGGCCGAAGAGGAGGAAGGCAGAGGGGCGGTATGAGGGGGCGTGATGGCCGAATAGTTAGCAGCCGTCGGAATATCTTTATCCAACCGAAGGGCACCTGGCCGAATGCTACCAGCGGTGGGCTGGGTATGGAGATCGTTAGCGTTGGCTTGGACGGTGGTCCCACCGAGTTTAGATTTGTGCATTCGACTGCCTACCAGGATGTGCAAAGGCAGTTCAAGATTTGTGTCGAGTCGATGGGTGAGTTCTTCAGAGCTGCGGAATGACCCCTAGCTAATTGAATAGATCCTGATCGCATGGTACAGTTGCTACATCACAATCCATACCACATCGCTACGCTTCTTCAAGTATCCGAAATTTTGTCGCAGCAGGGAGATCATGAAGGCTCTGGCGATGTCCTTGAGAGAGCCCTCTTCACCTTTGGCCGCTCGGTGAACTCTGTCTTCGGTGCAAGGCTCTCGGAGGGAAAGGCCCGCCTCTCCTTCCTTCTTCCAGAGAACCGCGAATTCTGGCTCGCTTGTTGGCGGTACATTTTCAATCTCGCTATGCGTGGGACCTGGAGGGCGGCGGAAGAGTTTGGACGAATGCTACTTGCACTAGATCCTGAACGAGATCCTTACCAAGTTTGTCTGATTATTGATATGCTGTCACTGAACGCTCGGCAGCCAGAGAGGTTTTTGACACTCGTCGAGCATCCGGAATTCATCAAGCGTCATGCGCACCTTCCGAATATCGCATTTTCAACAGCACTAGCATATCACCAGCTTCGAAAGGATGCACTAGCGAGGGAGTACCTGGCCAAAGCCATCACTCGATTCCCATGGGTTCTCAAAAGGCTATCCATCGAACTGAGCATTCGGCACCCGCCCAACACCCCCCTCGCGGCGGAGATTCTCCCACCAGATGCACTGCACAACATCTTATCCGAACTATTTGTCGAGCGGACAAAAGACCTCTGGAAAGGTGCGGACACAAAACAGTTGCTGGCAGATGTAGTCGCCTCGATATACTCGCTCCCGCAAAAGTCATTCCGCGCACCGCCAAGGGAACCCTCCAGCGTGGATGAGTTTGATGGTGTTAGCATCGACGTTGCCCGTCATATACTATCAACCGGCAGTCGGAGCCTAATACAATACCTTCCCCGAGAATGGGCCAGGGTACCTACACTCAGTTACGACCCCCTTCCTCCAGAGGATGGTATTGAGGGGCCTCCGTTGTCGTATCTACAGAATCTTATTTCCTCAGTGTCCCCTATCTTAGGGCGGGCACAGGCCGCGGGCGGGGACAGAGGGGATATTGAAGATGTTGAGGAGGAAGAGTTTCGCCAGTTGATGGAACAGCTAGCTCTGGAGATTGCAAGCGCCTCTGATGGAAACACTACAGGCGAGAACACGGCGGATGGGGATGTTGCGATTGGGGATAACAATGGCGAGAGCGCTGCGGATGAGAGTGGGACAAGTAGCATAATACAGAGCCTACTAGGCTTTGTCAGAGGTGGGGGGGGAACTCGCTCCGAAGATGGTAGTGGTGGTGGTGGCGGTGGTACGGGTGAAAATTGAGTTTTGAGGGATTATTTTGTATCATGCAAAGAAGCAGATGCCAGTCCATACAAGACTATTATGTGACCGGCCCATTCTTTCCCAAACGCAAAACCCCAGGGAGTGAGATGCTCCTGACTCCGTCGCTCGTCCTGACGAGTGAGAAATAGTGATCAGGGTTAAGCATTCTCTGGCCCCCTTTCACGGTTCAAATTTGTAATATTAATATCGGGCAAATTTAATGCCGGTAGAAGGACCGCAGAACGCCTATTATAGCTTCGTGTAAAAATGTCCAAAAAATTGCTCGCACTGGAGTTTAATAAAGGTCCCCATTGGATCCATCACTGTTATTCCAACCTAACCAAAAATTCAAACTCTTTCCAAACCCCTCCCCTCCTAACCCGTAAGGTGGCTTAATATCGGTACTCGTGTATCATAGCTTATGACATCAGCTCAGGCATGTGTGGAACCTAACTGAAACTCGGGGATCCTCATCACAACCAGTTTGCAACACACACCACAACCAAGAAATCACGATGCTCTCACATATAGTGACAGCCGGGGTTGTTCTTTTAACCCCCGTGCTGTTTTCCTACTTTCTCCTCCGCGTCATCGGCTCCAACCTCCGGCGACGGAGCATGGTTAAGAAGGCAACCATTACCAGGAGCGCTTTTGGCGAGAGGAAAGCGACCGTCGTTGGGTTCTTTCACCCTTATTGGTGAGACTACGGAGATGCAGTGTATGGGGCAGAAACTAATGAGAGGGTAGTAATGCTGGAGGCGGAGGTGAGCGGGTGTTGTGGGCCGCTATTCGAGCCACCCAGGAAAAGTGGGACGACGTGTTGTGCGCAGTGTATACTGGAGATCAGGATGCCGACAAGGAGACGATACTATCTACAGTCAAGGTAGTTTGACTGCACCTCGCACCCCGTACCCCGCTTGCTGATAGTATTATTACATAGTCCAGGTTCGACATCCACCTCGATCACTCACGCGTTGTATTCCTCTTCTTATCAACCAGGCACTACGTCTCCGCCACTACCTACCCCCACTTTACACTCCTTGGACAATCTCTCGGGTCCTTGATTCTCGCCTGGGATGCATTTACGTTACTCGTCCCGGACATATTCATCGATACGATGGGCTACGCGTTTACTCTTCCCATGGCCAAGTTAATGTTTGGAATCCCGACGGGCGCATACGTTCACTACCCTACCATATCTACAGACATGTTGTCTAGTATTTCCTCCTCCACTGGCACACGAGTTAGGGTTAAGCTCTTGTACTGGAAACTCTTTGCTATACTTTACGGCCTCTGCGGAAAGGGCATCGACGTGATAATGTGCAATTCATCCTGGACAGCAGGACATCTCCGCAGTCTGTGGTCGAATAGGATGTCCACTATTTCCGTCGTCTTTCCCCCGGTGGCAGTAGAAGCTCTTACAGATGCAATACCACTCAGTAGGAATGGTATCGAGATGAAGAGGGAGAAGGTCATCTTGTGCATTGCCCAGTTCCGGCCGGAGAAGAAGCACGATCTAATAATTGATTCGTTTGCTCACTTCTTGCGGGAGAATCCTAGTCTTAACGACACGCAATTAGTCCTTATTGGAAGTGTGCGTCATTCGGAGGATAGGACTAGGGTCTATGATCTACGGTTACTCGCACATGAAAAGGGAATCAAGGATAAGGTTGTGTTTGTTTGTGACGCGAGTTGGGGTGATATATTACAATGGTTGGGAAGGAGTTGGATTGGAGTAAATGCCATGTGGAATGAGCACTTTGGTATCGGGGTGGTGGAGTACCAAGCCGCTGGTCTCATCAGCGTTGTACACAACAGCGGAGGGCCGAAGATGGATATTGTCATTCCCGGCACAGGATTTCACGCGACGACGAAGGAGGAGTTTGCGGATGGATACAGGAAAGCTCTCGAGCTGGAGGGTCAGGAGGTGGCCAAGGTTCGACAAGCAGCTCGTAAGAGTGCAGGGAGGTTCACGGAGAAAGTTTTTGCAGAGAAATGGCTTGAAGCAATGGCCAAGCTGCTACAATTGGAGCGGACTGGCTGATGCTGGTCTCTTATCCTCTCCTATTCTCCACTCCGTTCTGGTCGGGCGTTTTCCTCCTTCCTTTCCTTTCTTTTCCCCGTTTTTCTCAGTCTAGTAGAATAGGTAGTCCACATAGATACCAGGCACCGATTCCAATCCCACCCACTATTTTCTAACCTTGTCGCCAATGCCGTATGGGTCCTGGGATTTACACGGTTCCAACTCCTCCCCTCTCGGCATGGTCTTTGCTAGAATGAGATTCTGGACAAGTGAGAACATGGCAGACGTGCTCCAATAGAGAGACAACGCGGCCGGAGCATTTGCAGTAAGTGGGAATGCCGCGAGAGACAATATCCTAAGAACATTTGTAAAAACCCATTGCCTCCGCGTACCCGGGGGGTGCAATTTTGTTTGCATCTACACGCAATTAACCTCCCTTTCGCCATTCGCGCACGAGGGATGGAGGATTAAAAAGACACACCTCGATATTCGCAAACAGCAAGAACGAAAACCCCATTGGCAAAGCCAAGTATGGATCTGCGGCCAGCAAGTTCCCAAACCACAGCGCACCCTCTGTCGCCAATGCCTCCTCTACCCATGCTTCTCCACCAATATCTCCTAACCCCCTCAACCAGGTGGGTAACCCTTCAACTCCCGTCATCCCCCTCAAAGTCATGCTAGCCGTGACCCAGACCGGTATTTGAGCGACAGGCGCCAACAGCATCTTCCAAGCCTGGCATTCCCATCTCTTCCAGAGTTCCCTCCTCTTCTCGCGTATTTCTTTGCGAGTCTTCAATTCCCATGCCTGCGGCGTGGTAGTAGTGCTCTTGGCATCCCTGGCGATGGGGTGCTGGTACGCGCTTAGGATCGGTTGGAGACGTTGAGTACGGAGGGCGCGGCGGCGGGAGTATACTGTCAGCGGGGTTGTTATGGCTAGGCGGAGGAGAATTGCTGAGAGGGGGATTAGGGTGTGGTAGGGAAGGTGGGTGCTCGTATGGAGGGCCGTTAGGAGATCGTGGGTTGTGGAGAGGACTGCGGGGATCAAGTGGTTTGGGGGGGTGCTTGAGAATTGGCGGCGGAGGTGGTGGGGGGCTTTTGTGAGGAGGGGTCGGAGTGGATGGAAGTGTGGCATTATGGCGGTGGTGGGGGTGGTGGTGGTGGTGGTGGTGCAGGAGTGGTGATGCTGCGTGGTTCCTCCCGTGCACTTGGCAGGTTCAACTCATCCGAGAGGATGTGCAACAACAGCACAGAACTGTCTACAGTAGTTCAGCCCTAACAACTTGTATCCTAATGGCTAGGGGAGGTGGACGGTCAGGGATTAGGTGCCTCATACTCGTGCCAAGGTTGTGACTAAGCGTCACAACCCCCGGCTGCTCGGTCGCAACCGGGGGCACTCTAAAGAGTGCCCGTCAGCTCAACATGACTTGACAGCTCAACATGACATGTGGCTCAACACAAATTTTTGTGGCTCAAAACAGCACTTTTTGTGGCTTATCATTGTGGCTCAATATATAACATTATAAGTCTAGTATGTAAAACATTCTAGTTTACATTTATTTTTCCTGACTTTACTTGCCTTTTGATTCCCATAACTATAAGCTTTGATATTTTCTTTTTATAAGCTTGTGTATTCTGTCTCTTTTTGAATTCTAATTTCATCTCATCAAGCAGAGGCTTTCGTTCTGCTTTCTCTAACCGTTTTTTAGCATTTTGAGCTCGCTGGAGCTGTTTCTCTGCCTTTTCCAATTCAGCTTCTTCACGACTCTTTGCCATTTGACGGGCTTCTGAGGCATAGATCACTCCTCCTTTCTGTACTTGCCGGCAGCTCTGAGCTCTGCGCCTGGCTGCTCTTGCCTGCTCAGCAGCTCGAGTATTCTCCATGTGTTTCATTGCTAATGCACCAGATTGTGCCTGTCCTAATCCACCTTGCAGGACCATTTTTAGTCTTCGCTGAAATGTCGGAGACAAATCACGTGCATCGCGCTGCAGCTCTTCTCCCATTCGTCTCAGGCTTCGGATCGTCAGTGGAACAGTTGGTGAGGATTGATGCGGTGGGGTATGTGGTGGAGGTGGACGAGCTACAGCTTCGCGCAGCTTGGAGATTACAATATCAGGATTGTAGGGAATCAGTCCAGTCGCCTTAAATGCTGACCGGATTGTTGATGGCTTAAATGTCTGTTGCCGAATAGAGTCGATTATATCAAGAAACTCCAATTTATCAAATTCACCACAACCAGTACGGGTTGCGGCTTCAACAGCCTCAGCATGGTAATGCTTATATGGCTGAAATACAACAACATCAAGTGGCTGCAGCAGGTGGCTTGTGTGAGGAGGTAGGCAGAATACGATAATCTTATGATTATCACAGTAATCAATAAACTGCTTAGTGCAGTGGGAGCCAAATCCATCAAGCAGTAAGAGCCTGTAAACTCCAATCCTCCGCTGCTCAGAAAATGCTTCGAAATGTGCTAACCAGTTCATTGATAATTCATCATTACTATAGCCAGTCTCTGATGTTCCGACAAGATAATTATCTGGTATGCTGGTGGCTGTATACCAGGGTTCTTGGTGAATGACACCTGGGATAATGATCAAGGGTGGGAGGACAGTACCATTACCACTAATTGTTTCGCAAACTGAAAGAAGTTCTCGATTGGTTGAACTTCCAAGGTATGACTGTCGTGAAGGATCCCGTGTGATGATCCACTGATCTCGTCCAATCCCAATCCGGAATCCAGTTTCATCGAAGTTGTACCGATCGCCTTCCTCAATATGATATCTCTCACAAATAGCCTTATATCATTCAAACCAGTCACGAATTTCAGCTGGCTGGTGTGCATTCTTTCTGTCAACATCAACAGTATGTTGTTTTCGAATAGAGTACTCAGGATGTCGAGCAAGAAAACGCTGTGCCCAGCGGTCACCAACAACAGGAGCAGGCGAAGGACCAGTATGACCATATTGAAGAATCGTATTCGCACAACCTGACACCATAGGAAGACAAGCACTAGTTCCAACAGCATCAAGACGATCGAGATATTGACAGACAGCAAATTCTTGGTCTTCGGAAAGTTTTCAATTTGTGGCCTCTCGATCTTGCTTGGATGGAACACCTTGCCAGCGTGCACGAAGTCGTGATGCTGGTATTTCGTACTTGTGAGCTAAGGCTCTGAGGTTTGGTGTCTCAGCTTCCAATCCATCGAGAGATGCGAGAGCAGCCTGGATTCTGGTCTCGATATCCTTATAAGGTTCAACGCGTTGACTAGGAAGTATAATTGGACGTATTGGAGGCATGTTTACAGAGAGATAAGAGGAAATGTACTTTGTAGAAAACAATTAGAGCTGAGCTTTGGAAAGATACTGACTTGACTGATATTGAGTAGAATATATTTGAAAAGAAAGCTTGTGAGTACTTATAAGTTATAGAATCTGAGCTCTGATTTTTATATAAGTAAATATAAAATAAAATATTCTCTACAATAGGATTTACATACAATTTTCACCAATACAATTACAATAAGGCTTAATGGTAATACCTTATTAAACTACAAGGCTTAATTGAACTATCAAGTGCCATTCAAGTTGAGCTATGAGATTTAATTGAATTATAAAATTCCATTGAGCTTGAAGGTTTAATTGAACCATAAAGCTCCATTGAGCTTCAATGGTTAACAAACTATAAGACTCTATCGAACTTTGAGCTTTAATTGAACCATAAAGCTCTATTGAGCTTCAATGTTTGATTGAACTATAAGGCTCTATTGAGCTCAAGGTTTAATTGAATTATAAGACTCTATTGAGCTACAAGATTAAATTGAACTATCAAGCTCTATAGAGCTACAAGGTTAAAGTTGTACCAATCAATAAAGCTATATTGAATCACAATGTTGTGTTGAGCCACAATGATGAGCCACAAGAAGTTGTGTTGAGCCACAAAAATTTGTATTGAGCCACAAAAATTTGTGTTGAGCCACATGTCATGTTGAGCTGTCAAGTCATGTTGAGCTGACGGGCACTCTTTAGAGTGCCCCCGGTTGCGACCGAGCAGCCGGGGGTTGTGACGCTTAGTCACAACCTTGGCACGAGTACCAAAGCTTCCAGCACGCCTGAGCAATCTCCACTCCGGGCTCATTTCTTTTATTTTTCTTATGACGGCGGGCAGTACTCGAGTATGCTCGGCCCTCCGGAATCCCTGGCCATCCGATCACCCACCGCCATGCCTGAGTGCCATACTCGTACAGTACTACCGGTAGTGCAGTGACTCTCTCAACCAATGTTGCAAAGTAGGCCTCCGGTGATCAAAACCGGGTTAGAAGGGGGGGGGAGGTTGAATTGGGGCTTCTGAAAATGGGGATTCAAGAGTGGGGGTTCGAAGAGTAGTGCGGATTACCAAAGATTCCTGTAAGAGCAATACTTGTCGCCTTACACGCGAATTCGAAACCAAAATGCCTATTTGTCCCTGGGAAGCACTAGAGGTACTCAGGGATTTCAAGGTATCTGGGGCCATGGTGCCAAGTTTTTGGGCCTTCTGAGAACTTTAGCATTACAAGTACTGTACCGTAAAGCGTCTAGATACTCACCAAGTTTGCAGGTGCTTGTATGGTAATATACTTTCTTTCCTTTGTTAGAAGAGGTTCATCTATAACCCCCCCTTTCATTGCAACATGGCTCTCAACGGGTACGGGCCAATCGTCAAGACTAAGCGCACTCCAGTGACGATCAAGCCCCAAACAAACCGCTCTCAGCAATTCCCCTTTACCATTGTTAACCTTGGCATTATAATCAGTTCAGCTCCACTTGTGCCGCCGGTCAAAACTGATCTGTTGGCTTATCACTGATATAATGACAATCTCAACGGTAAACAGATATCTAGCTGGCATATACCCGGATATTCTATCTTATTGCACTCACAAATCTCCCTATTCCCACCGGGTCGACAGCCTTGAATAGGCATAGAACCCTCGTGGATACGGTAGAAGAGGGAAGGAGGTACTGCTGGAGTACCCTACCGTATCGTGCTGGTGCCGTATGAGACATAAAGCAGTCTGAGCTCTCCCGTTGGAACCCGCCGGGAAAGTATGTGAAAGAGTTTACTCGTAGAGTATGGCCGGAACGCGATGTATGAGACCTGATGGAACATATTATGATAAGCCGTGATACAGAATAGTATCCGGTCGAGTTACCGGAATTGTAGTTGTGGAGGTAAAAAAAAAAGGAGGAGGTAGCAAAGAAAAAGAATACTAGAATTGTGAAGAAGGTGACTTCCTTCATCCTTTATTTATTTACCGGTTCCTCCTCTCTCCCACTCTTTGCAGTAAACCCGCGCCTGCTTCTTACTACACCTCTGCTATCACACGACACGACATCAATACAAGTCCAGTATGACAACTCAAACGCCACGAAAGAAACGGGTGGTGGTAATTGGCTCAGGTCTCGCAGGGCTAACAGCAGCATATCTCCTCCACAACGATCCAAAGTGCGAATATAGTGTCGAAATATTCGAATCTGTATCCCGTCTCCCATTTTCCCCCTCTCCACTCACACATCCTCCGTACTGACAGATGAATGAATGAAGGGGTCCCGCCCATCACTAGATGCAACGACCCTTCCTACCAACTTCGGCTCGGAAATTGACATTCCTATGCGGACATTTTCAAAAACCTACTATAGCACGCTATATACCCTGTACAAACACTTGAACCTCCCAATCCGTGTGCAAAAGTTTACTTTTATCTTCACCACTCTCTCCTCTACTCAATCGCAACCAAAAACCTATCACGCACACTCCAGCAACTTCCATGCCCTCCCCTTGCCTGCACCTGATGTCAGCCTGCTTTCCCATATCATGGCACTAGCAATGTTGTACCTAGCATACTCCTGCTTCACCCTTTACATCCTGCTTCTTCATCCACATGAGAATGAAACACTATCATCCTGGTTGCACCGGAGTCGGTTACCGGGATGGGCAGTAGAGGACTACTTTCTGCCAATGTTCGGTGCAGTTGGAACCTGTAGTTCTGCGGAATTACTCTTGTTCCCAGCTCAGGACGTAATAACATACTGTCGCAAGCTACTCTTTCGCAGAAACTATATTGTGGCCGGTGGTGTGAGCACTATCCGGCGACGGCTTCTTTCTGGCATCCCTATCCAGCTGAACCGCCGCGTTAGCAGGGTCCGCAAGACCCCGCAGGGCCTTAATATATGTTGGCATGGGAGTGGTGGGAAGGAAGAAGTAGCAGATGCGGTAATCTTTGCTGTACCTCCTGACATCGTTGCAGGCATATATACTCCGTTAGCACCACAACTATTACAGATACCAACAACTAAGGTAAAGGTTTATGCACACACTGATAGAACAATACTAACGCCCTCCTACCCCGACCTCTCTTCATCTTTCATGAGAAGGAAAGACCATGTTCCAGTACAACTCATAACAACAAGCAGGCTTACTAGTGCAACAGAGATACATGGTGGAGTTATGGTTAGTACAACACCACCATTGTTGCCAAGAAAGAATGAAGTAATTATTGAGGCGGAGTATACAAGAGTGTTGAGAACACCTAAAAGTAGGAGGATCGTAAATGCACTTTTGGATGGAAGCTGTGAGGATAAGGGAGGATGGAGGAATGGAGATGACGGAGTTTGGATAGTAGGTGGATGGTGCTGGGATGGGATGGTTTTGCTTGAAGGTTGTATTAGAAGTGCAGTTAGAGTTTGGGAAGAGGGATTTGGGGGCAATTTTGAGGATTTGGAAAGGGTTGCCAGTAGAGGTACTGGCCTAGTAAAATGATAGGAGTAGATATAAGCAGAAGGGAGAGATTAGAGTAGAGGTACAATTGAAACTAGGTATAATTTATAGGTAATATAAAATATACTTGTAGTATTATCTATCCTGATTGGTCTTTATTATGAGATACTGGTTCTGAAGAGCAGGGATAAAATAACCTAGGTTAGTCAGAATAACTAAGTAAAAAAATCATTGAAATTGGAGTAAAACTACAGTAAGGGAGCAAGAGTGATTTGAAAATAAACTTCAAAGACCTCAATTGCACTCAGTTCTAGTCTAATTTAGACAATTTTTGATTTGACCTATAGTTAATAACCTACTCTTAGTAGGACCTTATTTGGTAGAAATGTGTAATGGACAGGGTCTGAGGGTCGGGTAGCTCAAGGCATACTACGATCAGGACAGACAGGATTCTGGAGACGAGGTCTAGATGCGGGGGCACAACCGAAGCGAGTTGTATGAGGTTCGGGATTCAGAGGTTCAGGGTCAGGGTTCAGGGGTTCAAGAGGATGCCAGATGGTAGAGAGTGTAATTCCTAGGTACAGGTGTCCAAATTCAATCGAAGTTTATTTATACTAGTTGCGCCACCGCAATCAGGCATATGATCTAGTCTAACATCCCTTGTAACCCATAAATCATGATCCTCCAAATAACAACTACCAGCCAAAGCACCCAAGCCTCCAAGTCCCAACCATTAAACACCTCCGCAAGCAAGCAAATACGGAAGCTAAGTACAAGAACCCATTAGCGACTCTTGCCTCCTCCGCCCCAACCGACAAACCAACTTCCAACTGAAGATAAACAGAGTGACCGAAGTCCTTGGTCATGTTAAGCAAGGCGAAGGTAGTTACGGCCTACGACAAATACAAAGTATAAAAATATCCAATCCGGTCTGAATACCGTCCCATAAACCCAACAAAAAAAAACCCACTACAGTAGAAAGTCCCTACGCCACAGAGCCAACCCTTGGCCACACAAGGCCCTTGGTCAGATGTGGTCCACACCAACCCGAAACAACCCAACCAGGTCCCCAGCTACCAAGTAGGAGTGCTATACTTGCAATGGGTATGACCGCCAACCCCAGCCACAGCAAGGTTCCCAACCGAGCCGGCACACATCAGCTCCCATAGGGAGGACCGAGAGCGAATCACCCCACACCACTCCAAATAAATCAGGGAGGGAGAGACAAATCTCAGGGTTGGGGCCGTCCCTACCACACATGTGGGCGGGGAGGAGACCCAAAAGACAGCGTAAATGCCCACAACTGCACTGTATCACAGGAAATGGGTGGACGAAGAAATGAGGTGTAGACGACGAGCGACAGAGGGATTCGAACCTTATCGATGTAAAACCAAGGAGCCGAAGCCCTCAGCCAACAGTGGAGAAAGGATGTCAGCGAAAGCAAACCCAAGCTATCCAGTCTCAAACCTGTGATCCCGTGGGAAACCAGGGAGGCAACCCCCCTAAACCAATAAAATGAAAGCAGAACCTGGGAGGAAACAAGAACGTCAGGGAACACCACTACCAATATGCATTAATCGAAAAGAAGGTCCAACTGTAAAGCGATGATCGTTACCATCAAAGAAGCCAGAGGGAATTCCCAAGGGGAGCCATGACAAAGAAGGCCCCCAGGCCCACGGGCGAGGAAGAAAGGGTGTCCAAAGGGGATTACTAGATTGTGTAAAGAACATAAAATATAAGGGGGCACACCCCCTTATATAAAAGGAAATCCTCCCTGGTTACTGATACAAAAGAAAACCCTTGGCGTTACACGCAGCTGCAATAACTCCATTATGTTCTATCAAGCTCCGTCCTGCGGCAATGTATACCAATCAAAGCACAAAAAGAATCCTTCACCTAGCAACTAGGAAACCCCAACCAATAAATGTAACTGAACCCCCATGCATATTCCGTCTCCATCCCTGGGTGGCCGTGACACCGCGGGAATTGAACTAATGGCCACCCAAAATATTACCCCTGGGATTACCAGCGAGATCCCCGACCCCAGAGCCAGTGGCTCTAGTATGATACATCCAACCGACTCCGAGGATGGAGTTGAAGAGAAGGGGGGCGAAGAAACAGAAATGGGCGAAACCCAGGAAAACGCGACACATCTCGTGAGAAAAAGAGATGGAAAAAGAGGAACCAGAAACGACGATAATGAAATTGTTGGCGGAGGTGGCAGAAATGAAGAAAGTGATAGAATGGCAGGCGGAGAAAATAGGATAGCTCCAGAGCGAGCTGAGGGAGGAGACCAGGATAAGGAAGGCACTCCAGAACAACTGGAGGAGGGAAGAGAAGGAGGCGAAAAGGGCCCTGATGAGAGTACAGAAAGTAAGCACTTGGCTAAACAAGGAAACCAAGTAGGGACTCGCAGCGGACAGGGCATAGGGATTGGAGGAAAGATTGATGTAAGCCCGATGGGACTCGGGCTGAGAGAGAGGGGAGCTAATGTCACAAACTGTGACTAAGCAAGGCAGATTTTACATAGCGTGAAATATCGAGCTATAGGTATGTTGGAATTTCACATGATGCACATTAGTGCACTATAGGTTATTATGTTTACCTGTGAGTCACATTATATTATAATTTTCGCACATGACTCAAATTAGGAGTCATGGATTTCACTTAGGTGACGCGAGTTGCACACCTGATTTCGTGTAATAGGGGCTCCCTCAGGTAGATGATTCCTAAATGCAACAGCATCAAACTTCGAATCTCTTGAACACAGCTCTTGCAAAAGTGTAAAGAATAAAAGAAAACGGTAAAACTTGTTGAATTTTCTAATTCGTTTCATATGTATATTCTCCTTGATAATATCGTATATTCCTCTACTTAGTATTATTTCCAGTTCACGGACATTACTATAGCGGAGTATGTATTACATATATTTCATTGATATTTCTTGATACGGTTAGGGGATTATGGCGTGCTTTTCTTATCTGGTGTTCGGGTTTATTTCTTAAATTTTATGTATCATCATGCACTGTCATATTACACATATGAACACACAGACCTTCCCGCACACAGACCTCCTGAAAACCGCGAAGATTTCATAGCCAACACCCCCCTCCGGCCCCGCCGTTGGCCCTGCACGCAGTAATAGTGTCGCCGGAATTTGGTGTCCTGACAGTACAAACTGGTGAAAATGAAGCATGCTTCATAACACCGTATACGTCATTGCCGTCCATCCGGCTGGAAGCTGTTTGCAGGATATATAAGAGGAGACCTCAGGCCGTGTCTGAAAAGTGGAATGGAGTCAATCCGACAGGTAACCGTGGAGCTACGGGCTAAGCAAGGTTGACCACCTCGGACATGGACAGAAAGTGTTGGGACAATATCGCCAACAGTCCAATGAGTTATCGGGACGTGCCCGTAAGGACGAGGCACGGAGCCCAGTCTAGTGCTCGTACAGTGTAGAGCCAACCGGAGGCCTATCTGTGGATGAGGAACTTTCCTACGACGTTGACTAGTCTGATCGTAGCAGAAAGTCCTCAAAGTCAATGCAGTCAAGTTGTGAAGACAACGAGGCATTTGATAAGACTCTCGACTGAGCTGATCACTCCAGTCAGAATAAGGAGGATGACGAGTTGGCTCAAGGTGAGACCACTCGCTCATATCTAAACCTCCGAGACGAAGGAATCATGCGTTTTCGACGGAGAGGTTTCAAATGCCCTCACAGAAATACGACAACGCATGGAGACTGTAGTCCGACATCAGCAAAAAAAGATGCTTGCGTCCTGTGCGTCCTGTGCGTCAGACGCACAGGATGCACAGGACGCAAACCATTACTCAGGACGCGACGCCGCAACGCCCTGGCGCCCGAACTCCCCACTTTCTCGTTGCCGCGCCCTGCTCCCATCTGGATGTCGCTCCCGACGCCCGCTACGTCCGGACTGTCTATGCCGCACCCCCTCATCGTCCCAATCCCCCGGCACCTGAGCACATCGCGCTGTAACTACCTAACTCCTCCGGTTCTCCATCCTGATCCCAATTACTGAATCCTCCCCTCTCCTAACTCGGTTAACTGCGCGCCTCACTATCTGGACTCGACGCCCCATCTCCTTGACAACTCTGGGCGGTTCTGGTATGTTCGTCCTCCTATCTGGACGTCTACATAGCACTCTTGGTTGATCCGGATATCATGGTATCTGGTTCCAAAATCCTGACACCCCGTGAATATTTCGTCTGTGATCTGGACTATGCCCGGCCCCCATTTCGCTCTGGTGTCGTGTTCTCCATGCGCACATCCAGATTGATACATTTTTCTCACAATTTCTACCGTTGGGCCTGGTTCTGCTTTCTTCACCTTTGGCTCTTTAACAGTGCACGATTGCGTCGTGAACTTCAAGTTTCGTACAAGTAGCTACATGACGTCTATGGAGTTCAGCGTCACGTCATCTCTCTGCAATTTATTCCCTTATTACATGTATTCCTCCCCCTCGTCAATTCTCCTAAAATACCCTCTCCCCCTCGTCAATTCTCCTGAAGTACCCCCTCCCCCCCCCCTTTGGACGTCCCCACCCTTCCCTCACATGCCCAATACTGCATAATCGCAACTGCCCGACAGTCCTACGGGCGCCTCTTTCGTGCCTTGTAAATCGCCGAAACTTAACGAGAGTCGTGACACCTGAGATGATCTGTCAATGCCGCACTCTAGGGTATCATCCTGGCTGCTTGGGTCACAATGACGGAACGCTAGCGCTGGGCTCCCCGATGTCTGGCCAAAATCAGATGTCACATCAGTGTCCTGCGATACATTCCGGCTATCTCCGCGTACCAGTCGTGATATCATGGGTGATTCAGGCGCGGTGTAGATCTGCTGGCGGGGCTGCCGGTGCGATTGCCTGGATTCCCGGTTCTCCAGTTCCGCCGCAACAGCATCCCAGTCATCATCGTAGCCTTCCCGTCGATCTTCCTGGACGCCATATTGTTGCTCGACCTTTTGGGTGATAGTCCGCCGGATTCCTGTGAGAATCCTGTCCTGTACCCACACCGGACATTTCCGCCACATTCGAACCTGTCTTGCAAAGAGGTCTTGCGCGAGAGCGATATGTTAGTCGGATCGGTGTCGAACGCAGCATGAAGAGTTTTGGGAGCATCTTACCTCCTACCACATCAGGCTTGAAGTCCCTTGGTTCTATGTATGCCCCCATCTGCCACGCCCTAAGTCTATGGCAGATTATAGCACAAGTCAAACATACTATAGTGCCGTTGATCTCCGTTATAAAGTCGGGTTCTAGAATACCTGGCATTTTCTTTCCTGCGAAATACTTGCCATAGATAGCATCGGCGATCTGAGGCGCAAGGAATCTGAAACTGAGATTCTGTGCACAGTTTAGTCTGAGTTAGCAAGAATCAAAGGTCTGCCAATTCTGCTGCCAGTGACCAACCTCGTACCCGACCGGGTCGCACATAAACCGATCCCCTTCTAAGAGATATTCAACCCTGCGCTGGACAGCTGCAGTGTCCTGAGGCAGTTCGTATAATTTTACAATGTTATGCTTCAGATGGTAGACGTATTGTGACCTTACCCCAGAGTGTTTTTGTCGTATCTATCTTTATTAACAATCTGCAGAGCATCCGGTCATTGATTGCTGACTTACTAGGTTCAAAATATGCTCTGATGGCTCAATATCGGCAGGCTCTGACGTCTTATCCAGCGCCTCGCACCAAACACTGTGTATCTTGGCCGTCAAAGCAACCACATTTGGCAGTGGGTCAACAAAAAGGGTGTAACGGAGAATCAAAGTCTTGGCCATTTCTAGTATCGGACGTTCAGGTCTGGTCTCAAAATTCCGGCGTGTGGGATTTACGCCCCGGTTTCCCCCCCGTTGAGGTGTACCCAGATCAACTGCTGGGCTGGAACTTCTGATAACAGACGAGCTTGCCCGTCTGCTGTGTGCTGGAGATGAATCGCGAGCTGAACTTGATGATGGAAGGATCGCAGGACTGTACGCCCCGCCCCGAATTATGCGACTTTGAAGCACTGGCATTTGCCGGGTAGGCATGACGTCCTGTGATCCTTACATGGTTGAGATCTGAACGGTTTTTGTGTGCGTTCCTGCTCCTGTCTCTTCCCAGATTGTGCTCCTCGAGCCCGCCCTGGTGTAGTGCCATTAGCGATCTCAATATCTTCTGGATCAGGTCCGATGTCTGGTTCGGATTCCTCGGATACTGGCGTATTTTGGTACTCATCACTGCTATCGTCAGATACCTGTACAGGTTCCGTATCGAGTTGTGCGTCGTGTTCGGTTTCTAGTTCTGTATATGCCGTGGTCTGTGATGTGTTCTTCCGGGGACGCTTTGGTGGTCTTGGTGCTTGGCTTGCAATTGGCGGTGGAGAAGAACCCGGACGTGATCAACGCTCGCTCGGCCGTGTGCTCGGTGAGCTGTGTGTTTCATTTTGTTGGGTTGCCGGTCTCGATTTTTTGAATGCTGTCGTCCCGGATCCGGCGCTGCGTCTGAGTCCATTCGGATTGCCTGCTCGGGGGTTTGGCTGACTGCGGGAGTGGGCCTGAGAATCCTTTTGCATGATGTAATTGTACTTACCTGCAGTATCTTGCACCAAAGTTGGGATTCAAAGTGTAGGAAAGTGGTATTCTGGGTATGGATAAGAGTGGGTAGGCGTAGAAACCTCTTGCGTCCAACGACACGCCGGTTCTTATACCAAAACACTACATTTAAGAGGGTTGGGAAGCACATGGTATCACTCGGTATTGGAGGCAAAGCATCAGGTACGAAAATGCGTTTTCTGAACTTTTTCCAGACTCTCTCTGAACTTTCTCCAGACTCTCCACGTCCCCGAATCACACTGGCAGCCTGGTGAGATGGCTGTGGAAATGAAAAGGGTGCTACCACTACGAGTTGGCGTCCATCTAGCCACAAACGGTATTGTGTAGCGACGTGGATTCTTTAGTAAAACTGCCCATGTCTAAAAGGGATTGGTTGAATCTAACCTCACCTCCGGACGCCGAATCCACTAGGCTGGGCGGCTGGGAGGATTCCATCATGTAAACCAATCACAGCAGCGCTCCAGAGGCAAACTCTTGATGCCAAGCTAGAACGGCGATAGTGGGCGCCACAGGAACAAAATTAAGCTAAAATTTTGATATCTAGCTAACTAACTAAGAATACAAGGGCTAACTAAGAATACAAGCCCACGCAAGGGGCAAAGGAAACTCGGACGCCAAAAAAAATGAGGTCTAACGATACAGAATGCCGAAGCAAGAAAAGGGGATTAAGAATATGTACAAGATGCAAAAATGGAAAGGAGAAAAAGGGGCTGGAAGGAAGGTAAAAATGATAGCAAAAAAAAGCAAGGGGAAGAAAGAACTCACCGAAAACCAAAGCAAAGAAAAAAACCCCAAAGAGACGAAAGAAAGATCAGGCGTCGGTATTGCGACGTGCTCCGCTGCGGAGCGAACGCGTTAGGGTCTGGACTTCGGATTCGTCACGACCCGTCGTATTTTCGCTTACCTGGGCGGAGGGAGAGGGCAGGGAGAATGTGTCGGGGGCACTGGGGCTGTCCATTGCCCCATCGAGCCTGCCGGTGCTGCGCCGAGTCGCCCGGGAGCCACTATCTCTACCAGATCTCGGTCGTGGGAGGGCAGCCGGAGGTCGTGGGGGGGGCGCCGGTGTTTGTGGGGGGGGAGCCGGAGGTTGTGGGGGGGGAGCCGGAGGTTGTGGGCGGGGGAGCCAGAGGTTGTCGGGGGGGAGCCGGAGGTTGTGGGGGGGCGCTGGAGGTTGTGGGGGGGCGAGCGGAGGTTGCGACTTTTGGATGAACTCGGCCATCCATGGCCGGTCCTTCAGCAGCGCCTCCAGGGACTTCCGTTTCTCCTCCTCGGAGGGCTCCAGCGCCGATGCCCTTCTCGGGGGGGAGGGATTCCGGGTTGTCGGTCTTCGGGGCTCTGGCGTCGAGGGAGGGGGGCATGGGAGGGGCCGGCAGAGCGGGGAAAAACCTGGACTGCGGCGGGACCAGCGGGGGAGTAGTACTCGACTCCCGGATCTCCGGGAGCTGCTATCTCCATCCTATATATGATTAGCGATTGACTCTCTAGTAACCGAAAGAAGTTAGGTGCTGAACTTACCTCATGTGATCGTCCTCGATGACGATCG
>LN891311.1:19002-35992 GCA_900010015.1 Tuber aestivum
CGGGCTTGTTGGTGTATTTCCTTCATCCAGTGACCGTAGGTTGTTGCCCCTGGATTGCGTATTTCTCTTTCTTTCATCCACTCCGTTTGTGGATGATAACTATAGTTCGTGTAGAATGGTGTTAGACTGTGCGCTTGGGTTACCTAGTTGTTGTATGCGTGCTCGGCTAATGGTAATAGAGAACACCAATCATCCTGATCATAGTTGATGAAACTGCAAAGGTAACCTTCCAACACTTGGTTGGTTCTTTCCGTTTGCCAGCAGTTTGAGGATGGTAGGCGGTTGACATTCCCCAATTGATTTCTAGTGATGTGCACAGTGATTCCCAGAATTCTCCTGCAAACTTGGCATCCATATCTGAAACGATTTCAGTGGGCAACCTATGTAGCTTCCAAACTTCTCATATGAATGCGGTTGCCACATCCTTAACACTTGTGGTTCCTGGTAATGGGATAAAGTGGGCCATTTCGGTGAATCGGTCGACCACAACCATAATCTGGGTGTTGTCGTTCGATGGAGGAAGCTATGTAATAAAGTCCGTAGAAATTGAGCTCCAAGCTGCGAAAGGTACTTGTAATGGTTGTAGAAAGCCGTACTTGGCATGTCTCAGGACTTTACTATGTTAGCATTCATCACATGACCGAACATAATCATTGACCCAGTCGCTTAATCCTTTCCAGTGGAAATCTCGAGTGATGATTTCTAAAGTCTTTTCTTGTCCGAAATGTCCGGCTACTTTGGAGTCGTAGCAACTTTTCGCGATCAAGGTTCGTAGTTCCTCAGAGGCTGGTACGTACAGCCTATTTTCGAGATAGTTGAGCCCATTTTTGGTTGACCAGTGCTTAGGCCATTGTGCGTTATCGTTTCTTAATCTTTCTAATTCCTTCCTTCTGGATTCCCAGTCCTCGTCTTCCTCTCCTGCCTTTTTTACCGATGATGTGAACTCTTCATGGAACTTCTTGGGGTTTGCATTTAGCACTACCCTGGTTGCTATGACCACTGATTCTTTATGCAGTTGGTCGTGAGTTTCTTCGTCGGTTAAGTCAAAATGTTGGGTGAGGTTCGAGTCCTCGTTTAGGAAGTTGATATGAGGTAGGGTCTCAGTTAATCCAGTTTCCATGCTCCCAAATCCTTGTTATCCTCTTTCTGTGTCGTCCAACTCCATCTCTTCTTGGAGTTCACCAGTATGAATCTTCTCTAAGATTAACTGGGCAATCTTAGTATAAGCTTGTGCTTTGTAGTCTTCCCTATGCGTGTTGTACAGCAGTGCCTTGACTTCTCCTTGGTACTTCGGATCGATGACACTGGCACGGGTGTCAATTCCATATTTGGTAGCTAAACCACTTTTTGGTGCAATGTGACCGTAAGTTCCTTTTAGTACTACTATTGCTATCCTGGTTTTGAGTAATGCTTGTCCTTTTCCTGGTACGATAGTATCTTTTAATGCATACAGATCGTAGCCAGCTGCTTCTCTGGTTCCTTTGGTTGGTAACTTATCCTCCAGGCAGAGTCACATTGCTCGAAATAGGTTTTGTGTAGGGTTGACTGTTACTTTCTCGTCGTCTTCCGATCCAAGAACTATAGAAATTCGGATAACGGCGAAGTGCGCTGGTTTTAGAATAAACTGCGCAGTTTGTTCAGCTCCTCCCTTAGGGCGGTACTCCAGCTGCCTACTCAGCGTATCTGGTTTGCTGCTGCTTGTTCCTGGTCGATAAACAATTTTGAAGTTGAAATCGGTTAACTTCTGCACCCAGCGAATTTGTCGGGCGCTCCAGGCTTTCATGGTGAGGAAGTACTGCAGATTCTGGTGATCCATATACACGGTAATCGGACGATCCGTTCCCATCAAATAATGTCGCCATTCTTTGAACACTTCGACAATGGCAAGGAGTTCCTTGTTATGGATATCGTAATTGCACTCGGTGGGATTTACCTTTCGGGAGTGGTAAGCGATTGGGTGTAGTCGTTTCTCTAAAAACCGGGAGAGTACCCAGCTCAAGGCAAAATAGCTAGCATCAGTTTCCACAACCGTATCACGTTTGGGTTTGGGGTGGCACAATATTGGTGCAGTGACGAACTTTTCTTTCACAAGTTAGAAGGATTCGTTTGCTTCGTCACTCCACAGGAAACCGCTCAGGTTTACCTTCAATAATTCCGTAATGGGTTTGCAAATAGCCGAGAAATTCGTCATGAATTGTCGGTAAAAATTCGCGAAACCCATGAAAATTTGTATGTCCCTTATGGATTTTGGTGGCACCCATTTCTTGATGGCGTCTACTTTTCTCTCACTCATTGACACTCCTGTCGTTGAGATTATATATCCTAAAAATTCCAACTCTTTTACGTGGAAGACCGAGTTTTTTTAGCGAGATGGCTAACCTATGCCGTCGTAGTTGCCTTAGGACTTTTCGTACGAGATCGATGTATTCCGCCTTGTTTTTTGAATAGATCAGTATGTCGTCTATATAACATACAACTCCTTGATCCAAAACTTCCTTCAACACAACATTCATCATACTCTGAAACGTTGCCGGTGCATTAATTAGTCCAAAAGGCATGACTTCGTACTGCTTCAAACCATACTTTGTCCCAAAAGCGGTTTTGTTCCCATGTCCTTTTGCGCTTCGAACCAAGTTATAGCCCTTAGCTAAATCGATCCGTGACATAATGTCACATCCTTCCACTCTGTCCCGTAACTCTGACATTAGAGGTAACGGATATTTATTCGCTATCGTAAGCTCATTTAACTTACAATAATCCACACACAGTCGTAGGCCACCACCAGATTTTGTAGCGAAAAGAACGGGCGCTCGGTACAGAGATTTGCTAGGAATTATCTTTCCTTGCTTAGTCATCTTGTCCAGGTATTCTCTTAGAACTTTAAGTTCTTTTTCGGACATAGGATATATTGGTCCCCATGGTGGCTTAGCTCCTTTGAACAGTTCGATTTTGTGGTCGAACTTGCTATGGTCCGGTAATCGATCTGAGGCTTGTGCGGAAAATACGTCTTTATAATCCTGGTAGCACTTAGGCAACCTTTCCCAAGCTACTTCCCAGGGTTCGTCGGGGTACTCAAATGGCGCTATCATGCCTTTGGCATGCATTTGTCCAACAAATATAGCTTTTTCGTCAAGTAGCAGGGACTCATCCCATTCTACTTCAATAGGATCTTGTGCGGGTCTGGTATTGTCCACACACTTTTCATACATAAACGTCCAAGATTTGGAGTTGCCAATATTGGTGATCGGATATTGGTCATGCCACCAACCGAAAGGTATGATCATATCCTGAGTGACTGTGTTAACCATGTCGCAGGATACAAATGACGAGTGCTGGTTGGTCCCTATCTCCAACCATATAGCATGTGTATAAAGCCATCCATTTTCCTTAGAGGGTTTGCCGTCAAACCCTTCGATCTGGAGAGGTTTCTTTCGTTTCTCAGTAGCTATGTGTAATCATCATACCAAAGTTTTACTAATAACAAAAATATTAGAGCCTGAATCTAGTAACATGCGAATCGGTGCTCGATCTTTGTTGGAGCAGAGGTATGCTGTGCCTTCGCAGCATTTGCACCGTTCAGGTTCCAGTACACTGGTTTTGGTTCGCTTGGGCCCCGCGTAAGGGCCCTGGTTAGTTGTCTGTCGTTTGCTCATGGTTGCGGGTGTGGTGATTGTTACCACGCCAGCATGGTTTCGGCTACTAAAGCCTCCTCAGACAACCTTGAGACCTTTCGCTTGATTACTCTCAATGATGATATTTAATCATACCGAACTCAGAAACCCAAACTGAGTCGAGGATCGACCTTTTAACCCGGCCTTAGAGTTTTCTTTCGGTTCCCATCATGGGGGGACCCCCTGGGGTGAGCACGCTATCCCCAGTTTCCTTCATCCTGATGATGGACTACCCCTTTGCCGTCGCCATGGGTGCTCCTTCCCGTACTTGCACCAGCCTTTCCTTGCAAGACGCCCCGTTTATGACTAATGCGTGTGGAGTCTTTGGACATCGGGTTGTCTTCTCTCGCTTAGAACCGTTTTAAACTGGTACCTATTTCTGGGACTCTTTCTATCGGGTGTACAGCCCTGCTGAGTGCTCTATCGCCAGTTTCAACTCATATCAGGCTCCCTCCAGCCAGCTTGGACTCCTGTCTAGCTGGTTCGGTAGGGGTGTACTATCTGGTTGTAACCCCGATCTTCTTTGCCACTTTTTACATGCAACACCTGTAAAGGCCTCCGAAGGGTGTGCATCCCGCTCCTTAGGCACTTTGCATCCTTCAGCACTTTCTCGCAGTGTGCCTCTGCGTCATTCTTGCATAATGCATTCCAAAGAGCATCTATTCATAGGTCAGGGAGAGATGTACTGCCAAATCAAGATCGCGTATTTCTTCGTCTTGTTGACCATCCTATGTAGGGTGCGCTTCGCTTTTGCAGATACTCCACCATTCCCCTGGATTTCATTTCTATACAGTCGCTTAATCCAAAGTCGTTTCCCAAATCCGAGATGCTGGGTTTGCTCGAGTTTGGCCCACCTTTCCACCCACAGGTTTTGGTCAGACTTCCACTTGTTGGGTTCTCAGGGCTGCAATCCTGCGCCCAGTAGTTAGGTTTACCATGGCGGCCTTTCGAAATTCTCCCCACTTATGATTTGTGAGTCCACAGCGCATGCAGCCATTATTCTTGCTCCGTGAGTAGATCGTTTCCTGTGAAATCCTCTCATGGGCCGATTTCCAATCGGTATTTACTCGTTTTGTAGGTGACGAGCCTGTTGTCGCGGGTTTCCACTTTCCTTTCTCATGTCGCTTTTCTGGGGACCAAGTCTTAGCGTTTCCTTTAGGTTGGCTACTTCGGTCCTTGTCCTCAAACTTCCTTTTCGGAATTGTTGTCGCAGAGCTACCGCTTTTCAAGCGGAGTTGCTTGTTGAATTCCTCATCCTTTATTCCTACAGCTTGTAGCTGTTTTATCCATGCATCATCCCAGTCGACTTCCTCATATGACATCCTAAGTAGAATGGATGGCGGGAGTTTACTTTCCACAAGTTGTCTCCAACTTTGACCCTTCATTTGCCCCTGGATATTCAACAACTCGAGCTGAGTAATATAAGCCTCGATGTTGTTATGGTAGGGCACTTTCGTCATCTGATTCAGTGCCTTTCGAGCCTCATTGTATGGAGTGTAATGCGGAGTTATATCCGTTCGGAAATCTTCCCACAGTTGGAACTCCTCTCGTCTCTCCTGGCCTGCTAGTCCATCCATGGTATTTTGGTACCATTCCTTGAAGGGTATCACATCCTTCCCTTTCGTCCTGCCAAGGGCACACACGATCTTGTCGTGGTCGTGTTCCCAGTGGTGAGGGTTCTTCCGAAAATCATCCTTGCATTCGGTTAACCAGTTTTCGACTTTCTGCCAACTAGGATTTTCGATGTAAGATGGCAGTTCGGCCAGTTTCCTACTAGCCCCAGCCACTGCTCGCGTCATCAAGGCTGCCCATTCCTCAGCCTCAAAATGCACATTTCCTTGTCCTTGGCCTGCTTGGGGAGGTCTGCCACCTCCACCAGGGGGTCCACCGTCTCTGCCAGGAGGTCCACTGCCTCTGTCTGGAGGTCCACCACCTCTACCTAGAGGTCCAGATGGTTCCCTTTGTTGGCTTTCACTTGGTGGGCGGGGTGGCCCGGATCCCCCCCCATTTGGATCCCTTTTTGGGAGTAGAGGTGGCGCGTAGAGGCTATGATTATCGGTTTCCATTGGGGCAACCGTCCCTGCACCTGCCGGCTCCCCAAAGGTACTTGGAGGGGGTAAGGATGCCCTATCTTCTTCATAACCGACCTGGACCATTGCCTTTCCTTTTCCAAATCGATCTTCCAAAGCTGTTTCAAGGGCGTTGACCACTAGTTCTGCCGTGGTTGTCCCTTGTTTGGCGAAATCGGCGCATATGTCTTTTCTAAATCTAGACATTTTGCTCGTCAGGGCTGCCATTTCTGTTCCTTGATTTTCCAACGCCAGATTGATGGCCTCCCGATGTGTCTTCGCGTTTTCAACCTAACTTGCTAGGCGATCCTTCATGGTTGCCTTCAGCTTTTTGGGTTCGACAATAACATTGATTCTTAGTTAATCGATGGCTTTCCGGTCGGTTTCCCTCTGTTGATCCATAGCCCTTTGGTCGGCTTCTCAGTGATCTTTTAACTGGTCAATCATTTCGGCCAGTGTGTTGTCTCTTTGCATAGAATCTATGCTTTTCTCGCCCGCTTCCCGTTCCAACCTAGCGGTTCTCCGAGTTTGCTCCTCTGTTGCCAACTGTTGCCGGACTAGTTCTTCTGCTATTCGTACGTGATAGCTTTCTAGTTCAGCCGTCATGTAGTTTTGGAGTCCTTGGACTGACCTTTCCAACCTTGTTAGTTCATTTCCCATGAACTTGTCTCCTGCATCCAACCTTCTCTTGGTTTCAGCTACCTCGTCAGCAACCTTTTTTCCAGCCTCTGTTAATGCCGCATAGGCAATCTGTTGTTCATTCTGAGTTTGGGTGATGGCGTGGTCTAAATAGCTAGTGACCCTTCCTAACATCGCTACAAATCTGTTGAACCGTTCTGTATCGGGAGGTACTGGACTTCCTGCCCGTGATCCTCAGTTGGATCTATCCTTCGTTATTCTTGTTGGGCCTAATGGGCCAAGTGATCCGAATGGGTTTGGAGGTGGGTTGCCAAGGGAGAGCCCTAACTTTGGGAATAACCCTACGACAGTTCGGGAGTCCCATCTTCCTATGGACACGGGTGATCCAGTAGTCTCTTCCATCTCCGTGTGTAATGGGGGCTCCCTCAAGTAGACGGTTCCTAAGGATGCGACCATACCAAACTTCGAATCTCTCGAACACAGGTCATGCGAAAGTGTAAAGAATAAAAGTAAACGGTAAAAACTTAATATCATTAAGCTCCGGCATATCTCAATTAAAGTCTCTCGAGAGGATGTTGATTCTGTCGTGGTAGGAGAGTACTCGTATAATCTTTAAGTAGTCAGACTTATGCCCAAAACTCTCCCATCAGGTTACCCGGACCATTATGAGTATGCCCTTCTCCATAAGGGTTGCCCCGGCACCATTACCGTGTCCCCAAAGGGCTAAGGCGTCAGCGTACTCTTGCAGAATTCTCCTATATGCACATCAGTTCCTGCGAGGTGTTTACCAATACACCTGCCGGAGTGAAAACCTCTGTGCATCGGTGTCTCGTCAGTGGCTAACAGTCAAGATGCCTAGGAAAGCTAACTAAACGACTCTCTTCAAGTTCCCATGCGCTATGACCTATGCAAGCTCTATAGATATCAGCTATCTTCTGGCTAAGCTCTATCTTTCTTGAATACGAACTTAGAGGGTCTACGGCGCTCCAACGTCGAGCTGTGTTAGTGGTGGGACCCGTGGGCGCTACCCATGGTCCCTTACCCCCGGCACACCACTCAGCGTGATAAGTATCATGCTATTAGAGTCTTCAAACAACCGATGAAGAGCCCACAGCAAAGGGGCATGTGTAGGCTTGATTGATGTAAAACCTTCTCAGATGTCTCCGGTACTACCCGGGACTACTCTGAGGACCCTTCCGGATAGCTCACGCTAACTCCGCCAGTTTTGGTCCGTTTTACTCCGTTCCTTTTGGAGAAGGTACTTGACCTTCTCACCTTCACCCCCTTATATATCCTGCCAACAGCCTCCGGTCGGACGGACGGTAGCGATGTATACAGTGTTATGGACATGTCTTCATGAACTCCATTTAACTAGTAAGATAGGAACTCCACCCATTTTGGTCCATGACGCCTGGGGCGAACCCTGGGGCCGCAGGTACCTGTTAGGAATAATTCGACCAAGTTATAGCTTATTCGGAGCACTATAGCTCCTCCCGTAGCCTTCCGATCAAAGTGCAAACAAGAGTCCGTCGATCGTCATTGCGTAACAAACAATCCTAACATTTCCCACAATTCTTCCGACAATGTTTCTGACGGAAGGTAGAGTAATAGTGTCCCAAAGGTAGGATAGGTATGTCCATGGTGACACAAAACCGGTCTCCAGGGTAGGGTAACGTGACTTCTTTAGACAGGGTCAACTCACCCGACCTTCTGTCCTATCGTTAGGCCAGAGCGGACATTATCACGTTACTACCACTACTTAGGTACACCATTTCCTTAAGTACCTTCTGTTCTTAGAGATATCTTGACCATCCGATATCCCTCGGATATGCGCCTGCATACCCGCCTCGTCTACCGTCTGACCTCTTGGTCTTATGTATGGGCATAGATGTAGGTTACCATAGGTCTATAACGTAGGGTCGTTACATCACTCCCCTCTTTTCTAAGGACTGACCTGGTCTGCTAACATCCTTTTTTATTTCCCTGATTCGGTTCACCTATAACCCTATGGTCTCTGGGTTTATGGGGATACCGATGGTGGAAATCTGTCATGGCTTTTAAGCCAGTGCCTTCTAGCATTTCATATGGCTCCCAAGAGTTCTCCTCTGCACCACAGCCTTCCCATGCAACTAGGTACTGTACGAAGCGATTTGGAAATTTCGCTTTCATACTTCCCTACTATCGACTGTCTATCACTGCCTCGATAACATAGCTGGGCTCATTGTCTACTATCTCGAGGACTGGGACTTCCTTAGTCCTTTTTCCACTTGTGTCTTCACGATAGGGTTCTAAGAGTCCGACATTGAATACTGGATGGATTGACCAACAAGCAGGCAACTGGAGTTCATAAGCCTGGTTACCAACCTTATGCTTGACCACAAAGGGCCCAAACATTCGGTGGTCTAGCTTCTCCATAGGTCACTTAGTGCGGATGTTCTCCTGATTTAGCATCACACGGTGAGCCTTCTTTGCCTGGCCATTTGTCAAATCTTCCATCATAACGTATTCAGGCGATGGCAATCGTTTCTGGTCCTGCCACTTCCCTTGTCTCTCTTGAGCTCCCTTAAGTGTATCTCGGACTTCTTCCCAGACACCTTTCCAATTTGTTACCAATAGCTTGCTACCGGGATGAACACCTTGTTGCTCCGAGACTATACCTGACCAGTTGGTCCTTGGGTTAAAGCCATAGTTGATCTCAAACGGAGACAACTTGGTTGACTCGGAGGTAGATGTATTGTATGCATATTCCGCTAAAGGTAGTAGCGATGCCCAATCATCTTGTTGATAGGAACAATAATTTCTTAAGTATTGTTCCAAGGTCTGGTTCACCCTCTCAGTCTCCCCACCAGTTTCAGGGTGGAAAGCGGTCGATAACCGTAGTTTCTGTTGCAACTGTTGCATCAGGCTCATCCAATGCTTGGATGTAAATCGGCTATCTCTGTCAGAGATAATCGATTCTGGGAGCCCATGGAGCCGCCAAATTTCCGCCAGGAATCTTAGAGCCAGATCCTTTATTGTAACTTCTGAGGCCAAAGGTATGAAATGTGCCATCTTCGAGAATCTATCCACGATTACCCAAATTTTGGTATACCCTTCTGATTCCGGTAGTGCCACTATGAAGTCCATTGAGATGTCCGTCCACGGCCTCAACAGCACTCCAACGGGTTCCAACAAGCCAAACTTCTTATGCTTAACGGATTTGTTCCGTTGACAGGTATCACAAGTGTGAACGTAGTCCGTAATGCTCTCATCCATCTTAGGCCAAAAGAAGTTAGCCCTAACCCTGCCTACCTTTTTATATGTCCCAAAGTATCCCGCTATACGGGAGTCATGTTCGGCCTCCATGATCCTATCCTTCAGCTCTTGAGAGTCCGGGATATACCACCTATTCTTGTATAGGAGATGGTCCTTCTCTATAGTAAGATTCTTGTATAGAAGCGTAGTTCTCTCTATTATCAAGTTACGGTCGACATCTTTGTCTCCCGCTAATACCGCCTTTAAGTCCCTCATATAGATGGGATCCTGTTTTGCAGCAGTAAGTAACGCGTCCAAAAATGTCGATTGCAACCGATAGCCTTAACAGGCTGCCAATAAATGAGGACGTAAGAGGTCTCGCTCTTGTCCCACAACCCATTGTCCGGGGCGAAAAAATGGCTTTGGTGTCTCCGACAGAGAATTACTCCCCCCTTCAGGGCGGTGGTCTCCATGGCTCGACAGTGCATCTGCCTTTGTATTCAGCCTTCCTTCACGGTAAACCACCTTGAAATTGAACAGCTGCAGGAATTCTGCCCAGCGATGTTGTTGGCAGTTGAGGGTCTTAGTACTATTAAAGTACTCCAAATTCTTGTGATCAGTATAAACCAAGATCTCACCCTCTACCGACCTAAACAGATGTTCCCATTCTTTAAAAGCTGCCACGATGGCAGTCATTTCCTTGTCATGTACATCATAATTTATCTCAGCTAGGTGGAACTTCCCACTATGAAAGGCCACCAGGTACCACTTCTCATCTTTACAGAATTGAGAAAGTACTGCACCTAATGCAAAGTCACTTGCATCTGTTTCCAGTTTGGTCTGGTGGGCAGGATCAAAGTGTGCTAGGATTGGTCCTGTGGTAAAGGCTTTCTTCAATTCATAGAATGCCTTATCACAAGCCGGGGTCCAATCAAATTTGATATCCTTCTTAGTGAGGTCCGTCAAAGGTTTCGCTATCTTACTAAACCCTTCTATGAACCTGCTATAGAAGTTGGCGAAGCCCATAAAACTTTGGACTCCGACGACGCTAGTCAGTGGTTTCCATTCTGGGATAGAATCCACCTTCTTGGTGGTCATGGATATTCCCTTCTCGGATATCCGATAACCTAGGAACTCAATCTCAGTCTTATGGAAGAACGACTTCTTTATATTTACACATAGTCGATGCTGCCTTAACCTCTCCATGACTCGCCTTACTAGAGAGACATGTTCTTCAATTGTCTCAGAGTAAATCAGAATATCGTCCATATAAGCGACAACTCCTTCATCCAGCATATCTCGCAATATATCATTTATCATGCTCGGGAAGGTGGCAGGGGCGTTATATAGCCCAAAGGGCACCACTTTAAATTGATGTAGTCCCAATTCACTGCGAAATGCTGTAAGTTCCTCATGCGAGTGAGTATCTCCTATGGCTTTCTTAGCCATTCAGATTCCCCAATACCCATTCTTCAGGTCCATCAAGCTATACACTGTAGCTTTAGACATCCTGCCTCGCAACTCGTTCATCAGCGGGAGAGGATATCTATTCTTGACCATGATTTTGTTTAATCCTCCATAATCTATTACCAATCTTAGAGTTCCATCTGGTTTTGGTACAAAAAGTATAGGAGCCGAGGATGAGGAAGTAGACCTTTCTATCTTTCCTGTTCGTAACATCTCGTTTATAAACTCTTTTAGAGCTTGTCGCTCTTTTACCGATATCGGATAGATAGGCCCGAAGGGAGGTATACTTCTGGGAATTGAATCAATTCTATGATCATACTTCGTATGTTCCGGGAGTGCTTCTATCCTCTCTTGACTGAAGATGTCTCCAAAGTCCTTGTATTCTGGTAAGAGTTGGACTGTTACATCTTCACCGCTCTCATCCGAGAACTGTACCGTCCCTAGAAAATATACGTTTTTGGGATCTTTGGCCAACAGTTCTTCATCGGTCATGTATACTAACCGCCTCTGCTCTATTAGGCAGTTAGCCTTACAGAAATTTGAGCGCCAGGTCAGTGATCCTACTTTCCAATCTATGTCGGGGTTATGATCCTTTAACCACGACATTGGGAGATAACCATCGACTCTAGTATCGGCGAGATTGGCTTCCTCGAAGCGCATACCATTCACATGATCACCTATCTTCAAGTCCAATGATTTGGTATAATGAAGACCTGATCCTGGTATGTGGTTACCCCTTGCATCCTTTATTGGAGTATGAATCCTTCTTCATACACAGGGAGCCTGGGTATTCTTAACCCATTGACTACTTAACACGGAGCCAGTAGCTCCACTATCTAGTAACAACAGCGCTTCGGCACTTACATGCCTACACCCTATACGCCAATCTAGTGTCACTTGTAAGTGAATAGACTTGCTATATTTGGGTGGGCTTGAGTGCCGCGCTTTCTTGGTTTGTCTCACGGTACTCATTCTTGCTAGTCTCTTGCCTTTCGACACAAGAGCGGCCACAACAGGTCGGTAAACATTTCAAGAATAGTATTAATTAATAAGAGGAATTGGAGTGCTGTTTACTATCACGCCAGCATGATTTCGAGTACTGAAGCCTCCTCAGGTAAACTTGAAAGATAACTTTTATTCAAGACTAATAACCCAACCAATTCAACCGTACAAGAGAAACAACCCATATAAGACAAGAAATACATTTGCTCTCCGGAGACGTCTAGTCAACCAGTGCCAAATAGGGCATCTTTGTGCCCCATCCGAATGTCGCGCAGTTCCCATTTTCCAGAGCGACTCCTCGGAGCAGAATGCTTATCCAAAGAAAAACCTGAAAGTAAATTTCCCAGAATGTTCAATGTGAAAAAACATAAGAAATAACAGAACCCAGGAACTTAAAAGAAAAGACCAAACAACCTGTGCAACCGTAACATCTACCTGAGCAGGTAGTCCTGCAATACTCCTGTATTGGTGACTTTGTCAGAACTTAAGAGCTAGTTAACGCAAATTGGTTCTTACCTTAATTCGTTCCACTTGAGTGGCTATCCTTCCTTCAAGATCTTCATAGATCTAGATAGGTCAGCCTATGTTATCTCCTTCTTAGGATTAGGTTCTTACCTTTACCGAGGTCCGTATCAACCTCCATAATAGTAGGAGAAGGTTTACGAGCTTCTAAGAGCTTGGGACGAGAAGGCGGTGGACGAGACGCTTCAATGCGCTTCAATCGTTTATTGCCACTCGTAGAGGATTCCGCTTGGGTCGTCACCGTTTTACTCCCGCGGTATTCCTCACAGCATGAACGACCGGGGAGCTTACCGAACACTGCCTCCAGAAGTGACCTTTCCTCCCGCACTTGGTATATTGCTTATTGTTGCGTCATTTATCCGTCAGAGTCTGAGGGATGTCTCGATGAGCAATTGCATACTCAGACGTCCCTGCCTGCTTTCCGGCGCCAACATTAGCGGTCTTCCGCGCCTTGTTGTCCTTCCATCCCAAACCTTTCTCCTTCTTCTTAAACCTTCCGATCGGTTTAGAAGTTTCCTTCTCTCTTTTCTCTCGTGGTTTCACAGGTTTGTCATCATTGAGATGTCCGAAACGTTTATCGTCTTCGAGATTATAACCAACTTGCTGAAGCAAATATAACTAATCGTTTAGACTTTCGGGGTCAGGTGTCATTAACACCCATGACTTCCAAAGCTCAGATGTTATCCTCGCCCTAACCTTATCCTTTACCTGCTGGTGGTCTGTGTAGTTTAGCTTGTACATCAGATCGATAACCTTATCCAGGTAGGGACTGCTCTGGTGGGGAGACATCACCAAGTTGTTCCACGCGAGAAGATTCTTATCCCGATTCACGTTGTCACCTCCGTGACTCTGCTCTAACTGTTCACAGAAACCCTTCCATGTCCGGAGCAGACCACTTTTATTGAACAGCATACCAGCTCGTTTGGCAGCTTCACGGTTGATGTGTGCGTGTATGCCTAGGTACCAGTTTCGGGCTTGGTCTTCGAGAAGAGGTATGACCAAGTTGATCTTATCCATGTCCGTCAGATGGCAATTGGAAAAGTACTCAAACTTGACTTCGACCAAGGTCAGAAAACTAGCCAGATCGGCAACCACTCCCTTGAATGTGGGAATGCCGCTTAGCTTCTCCAGCTTCCTCTGTCTCGAATGTGATGAGGAACGAGATTGGCTTCGCAACCTTTCTCATAGTGCTTCTGCCCGACGGTCATATCGGTCCTTCTTCTCGTCATTCCAGCCATTACAGCGTGGTCCTAAAAAGGGTGTGACATCGGGTAGGGAATCGGCATCATCCTCTGAGCTGTTATCAGGGTCGGACTCACCCGGGTCCCCTCCGCCAGCCCCAAAAAGTTCTCCTCCGGGAGGTAGATTACCAGCCCCACTGCCTCCGGCGTTGCCACTAACGGTTTCCCTTGGTCTCTCATAACCATCAAATTGCTTGTCTTGGCCTCCACGATTCCCGTCATCTGGAGGACCCCCTCCTGACAGTGCTTGTAGTGGCACTGAGCCTGCTGGCTGGTTACTCCCTGACGGTATCGGGTTTGGCGCAGCCTGCGACACCTTTAACCATTCGACCAAAGCTGGACAGGTCTCTGGGTGTGTTGGAGGTCCTTCATGACCTCTCTTATTGCAATACCCACATAGCAGTTCCTTCTTTCCTTTTCCCTTATCTTGTCTGGCCTCTCATGGTAGGCCTCCCGGTACCTCCGGTGGTGGTGGGTGACAAAAGAAGTCATGTCGCCCACCGTATCCCGGGCATGCGGGATGACACAAAAGTCCTCGGACTACTGGAGGTGCTGACTCGAGCCCAAAAAATCTAGCATTACCCAAAGGTTTAACAGGTGCTGTAGGCACATGGACCTGTGGCCGGTTGGGTTGACTGGGCGTTGCCGCACCAAGGACGGGAGTGCCTTGAGAGGCTGTAGTAGGACATGGGTTCCCTCATCTGGGATTATCCCACATTTTCAATGTCATTTGGACTCGTTCGGCTAGGCCGGGAGATCCTTCTCGCATGACTGGCCATGGGATGTCGACAGGAGTAGGGGACGGGGTTGGAACCGATCCAATCACTGTCGGAGGAGGGAGGAGAGTCTGTGATACTGATGGCTCAACTGGGGTCACCGTAATGGATGGAGAGGGGGACGTTAAGGGTCTTATTGTGCTAGATCGAGGTGGTCTTGGCGACGCATGTTGTCGTATTCCTCCGATCGGACTAACTGAATGACTTCGAGCTACCGACGTAGAAAGCGAACGAGTTGTAACACGGGTAAAGGACTGAGCTGTCTCTGATTCTCCCGTTTTTAAGCTTTCCCGAATCCGCAACCCTAGCGGACTTAGCTCTGATTTGTATCGATCGTCTCTAGCATACATCGTCAGCTGCTGCGAGAAGTTGTCCGGCTTATGGGTCACCAGCGATAAAGCCGGTGCAGCGTCAATCATTAGCGCATCATTACCCTCATCGATGTGGTACCCTTCATTCCATGCCTGCTCCAACACGTCCATCCGTATCTTCATCGCAAACTGATTGTTCAGCATCGCGACAAAGGCATCCTGTTGCCTTTTCATCCATGCCACCGAGGACCCAATGATTTCCTTCCTAAACTTCTTTTATTGCTCCTTATTCCAATGCAACAGATCCTTCCCAACACTAGTGACTTCTCGGGTCACTTCTTGTAAGATATAGGGTTCGACGTAGTCGTGAGAAGATTCTACAACGGAAATCGTAGGAGGCCCAAGGGTATCATTTTCTTCTTCTCTATGATGATATCCCTCCGCTACTCCTTGAGCGAAGGGAATAGCGTTCGTGAAGGATAACGCAGTGTAACGACCCTACGTTATGGAGCTATGGCAACCTCAGTCTACGCCCATACATAAGGCCAAGAGGTTATATGGTAGACTAGGTGGGCATGCCTGAGCATGTCCAGGAGATACCCGATGGTCCGGGTATCCCGAAGAACAGAAGGTACTTAAGATATAGGTGTACCTAAGTAGCAGAAGTAACGTGACCACATCGGTTTCGGCCTAAGGATAGGTCGGAAGGCCGGGTAAGTTTACCCTGTCTAGGTAAGTCACGTTACCCTGCCATGGAGACCGGCTTCGTGTCACCATGGACATACTTACCCTACCTTTGGGACACTATTACCCTACCTTCCGTCGGAAACGCTCTCGGAAAGGTTCCGTGTAATGTTAGGATTGTTTGTTACGCAATGACGATCGACGGGCACTTGCTGGTATATTGATCGGAAGACTACGGGAGGAGCTAGAGTGCTCCGAACATGCTGTAACTTGGCAGGATTATTCCTAACAGGTACCTGCGGCCCCAGGGTTCGCCCCGGGCGTCATGGGCCAAAATGGGTGGAGTTGCCGTTATGCTAGTTAACTGACGCAGTTAGCGTGAGCTATCCGGAAGGGTCCCCAGAGTAGTCCCAGGTAGTGCCGGAGACATCTGGGAAGGTTTTACGCCAATCAAGCTTACACGTACCCCGTTGCCGTAGGCTCTTTGTGGGTTGTTGGAAGACTCTAATAGCATGATACTTATCACGCTGAGTGGTGTGCCGAAGGTAAGGGACCATGGGTAGCGCCCACGGGTCCCGCCACCGACACAGCTCTACGTGGGAGCATCGTAGACCCCCTAAGTTCGCAATCAAGAAAGATAGAACTTAACCGGAGGGCACCTGATGTCTACGGGTGCTTGCATAGTTCATAGCACATGGGAAGAGAGTCATTTAGTTAGCTTTCATAGGAGTCTCGACAGTTAGCCACTGACGAGACACCGATGCGCAGAGGTTTTCACTCCGGCAGGTGTATTGGTGAACACCTCGCAGAAACCAATGTGCATATGGGAGATTTCTGCTAGAGTGCGCTGACACCTTAGGCCCTTCGGGGATGCGGTAATGGTGCCGGCAACCCTTACGGAGAAGGGCATACTCATGTTGGTCGGGGCAACCTGATAGGGGAGTTTTTGGTATAAGTCTGACTACTTGAAGCTTATACGAGAACTCTCCTGCCCCGACACAATCAACATCCTCTCAAGAGACTTCAATTGAGATAAGCCAGAGCTTAACGATATTAAGTTTTACCGTTTACTTTTATTCTTTACACTTTTGCAAGAGCTGTGTTCGAGAGATTTGAAGTTTGGTGCGGTCGCATCCTTAGGAACCATCTACCTGAGGGAGCCCCCGTTACACGCAGCGAGGCCTGCATCATGAAGTACTAGATCGCGACAAGGTTCGGAAACTTTAATCGGGGCTGCTTCAAGAAGCATTTTTGCACTAGTACTGCCGATGCCCTTCACGTCGGCGATAATCGAGGCTCTAAAAATGGCGGCTTTGAGAGGGTCATCATCATTGCCAAAACTGCTGTTGGAACTCGATGATTCCTCATCCATCG
>LN891311.1:44683-63079 GCA_900010015.1 Tuber aestivum
GTCATGGCATTTCGCCAGGGTCCTACCGTGGGCCCGACAGCGGACATATTCGTTGGCGGACGCCTGTAGAGCCACTTGGGGGTTTCCTAATCTATTCTTTCCTTTGTCGAGATGACGCTGCAGGGTTTTCTTCTCCTTCCTGCCTTCTCTGTAGAGGACGATTGTTCCTTTGCGGGGCGGGATGTGCGGTTGGGCCCATACCAGAGGGTCTTGGGGGGGTTGTTTTGTTCCCTGGGGCGCGGAGGAATGCGTCTGAAATTAAGGTTTTGTTTTTGCCATAGCTAGCGCTCCATGCAGGTTCTTGTACCTTAACAAAGAATATATGAGTTAAACAAAAAAAGAAAAAAAAATCCCAAGATTTTAAGCCATCCTCCGTCTCCGCTACACCTCCGGCGATTGAAAACTCAACACCATGATTTCTATCGTGGCTTTCATCGTCCAGCACCACCACCCCCCCCCCATCTCCCTCCATCTAGCCTCGGCTACAGGAGGTGGGCTCGCTTCCCCTCTCCCGTGGGGTCCTGATTTATTTCTTGATTCCCTCGGTTCCATCCTTGGTTGAGGCCTCCCATCTTCGTGATGTTTCCCCTCTTCCTACCCCGCCTCGCTTAGGCGTTGGCATGGTCGGCAACCCCTTTTCCACCTTCAACAGAGGGCCGGGACTACAGTTGCAGTAGGAGAGAACAGCTTAGAGGCTACGGTCGATCTCTCCATTCTCTTGCCCCCGTAAGAGGCTGCCTAGTCGGACACGAACGCGGTTACCGATAGTTGTCGTTCACGGAATTGGGTCTACCCCTCCTCTACTCTTTGGGGCCAATTTGGCTGGCAGGTGGTGGGATCCCTTCCACTACAGTGACGCTATCTCTCCCAGAACAAGGGACTACATGAGAGACGCGGGAAAACACTTGCTTCGCTTAGGGCTCCTCTCCACGGTCGGATCGGCTGGTACCCTACTACCACCTCCTCTCAAGCTGGCAGCTTAGTGCCTCAATCGTCGAACGTCCCGGAGGACACACGGTCGCTGGCACGCCTGCCACACACCTCCTCTCCTCACTTCTCGGTCGCCGCCTTCGGGGTGGTTTCCCTTATACCCTTCGCGTCCGGGGCTTCGGCTCCCTCCTCCTGGCCCTCGTCATATGGCCTAGAGGTTCCTATATTGGATTTGAGTTGTGATCGTTGGCCCTTAGGGGTTCGGTTTGGGTTTCTGCCTTTAGGTATTTGTTCTTGGGGTTTTGGCGGGTTCTTGGTTCACTGTCGGGTAGTTAGCTTTCTTTTGTCGCTTGGCGGTGGGGGTTATTGGGTGGAGCAGTTCACGGGAAGGATTACGGGCGGGAGTAGTTTTTTCTGCCCCAGAGGGTTCTTTTAGCTCTGTCGTTCGGCCTGGTCCGGGGGGGGGCGGTTTTTTAGGCGTCATAGCTAGCGCTCCATATGCCTTTTTGTCCCATAAACAAAAATTTAAATGAGTCAAACAAAAACAAAACAAAATCCCAACCTTTTAAGCATCCTGCGTCTCCGCTACAGCATCCTCTGTCTCCGCTACACCTCCGGCGATTGAAAACTCAACACCACGGTTTTTATCGTGAGTTGTTTGTTTCGTCGCGAAACTTCCTCCACCCTCCCGCCCACTCCTGCCTTTGGCCTCGGCCTAGGGGAGTCTGGCTCCTCTCTCCTCTCACGCCCGGGGTATTGACTTCGGTCTACCGTGGCAGGGCCCTCTCTCTCCCTGGGGGTTGGTCGGTCGGAGGCCCTCCTCGGCTGGCTAGCAGGTGGTAGGATCCCTTCCACTACAGTGACGCTATCTCTCCCAGAACAAGGGACTACATGAGAGACCCGATAAAACACCTGCTATGCTTTGCCCAGGCGGCTGTTGATGACCTTCCTTACTTCCCCTTCCTCCTCCCCCCACGCGTGGCGGGGAGTCCTATCCTCCTCCTGAGTTGGCCTCGCTTAGCCTTCTTACTGTCGGCAACCCCTTAACCACCATAGTCAGACGGCCGGGACTACAGTCGCAGTAGGGGCGAACAGCCAACAGGCTACGGTCGATCTCCCCGTTCTCTTGTTTCCCTAAGAGGCTGCCTAGTCAGACACGAACGCGTTTCCGATAGACGTTGTTAAAGGTCTTTGGGTCTACCCCTCCACTGTCCTCTCCCTCCGGTCGGATAGGCTGGCACCCTACTGCTACACCTTCCCCTCCCCCCGGTTATCGCCCACGGCCGGCTGGTCTCCTCCTTCCCTCCATGGTATTGCACTGCCTCCTTGGAGTGGGTCTGGGGGGGGCCCCCTATCTTAGCGCGCTTCGTGCGTCGCTTCCCGCTTGAATGAGTGGACTCGCCCTTCGGGGCCTACGTGGCTTGCTACTAACCTTTCTTTTGTTTTTTTGGGATTTCTCAGCGGGTTTTCCTGGCCCTTCCTGCTTTCTTCTTAGTTAGGATTTCCTTGTTCGTCCATCTAGCCGGGCTTGAGTTTCTTTTCTTTGAGGCGAGATGTGCGGTTGGCTCCATACCAGAGGGGCTTGGGGGTTTGGCTTTTTCCTGTGGCGAGAGGAGGGATATGGGTTTTTTGTCGTCATAGCTAGGGCTCCATACCTTTTTTGTACCCTAAACAAATAATTAATGAGTTAAACAAAAACAAAAAACAAATCCCAAGCTTTTAAGCATCCTCCGTCTCCGCTACACCTCCGGTCATTGAAAATTATTTCCTAATCGGGAACGACTCAACACCGAGGAACTATCACCACTTTTCTTTAGCCTTGCACCCCCCCGCCGGGGGGTGCAGGCTGATGCCTTCCATCCTTTCACCCAACGGGGCCTCTATTCTGCTCTCTCCCCCACCTGGCATCTCGCCTCTGCTGGTTGGGGGTCCACTCCTCACCCTGGGGGCCTCATCGTGAGGCCTCTCTCCTCTCTACCCCGCTTTTGCTACACCTCGCTTAGCATCTGCACGGTCGGCTTTGGGGGCTGGGTTGATGGTTGAACGGTCAGTTGGGCTGGTGGTCCTCTGGGCTATCGGGAGTGGCTGGTGGTGGGATCCCTTCCACTACAGTGACGCTATCTCTCCCAGAACAAGGGACTACATGAGAGACGCGGTAAAACACCAGCTACTCCTCTGACCCCAGTTGCAGCCTCCTACCGTATCGCTTGACCGGATCCTTTGTTCGCCTTGCCCTCTTCCTCTCCTCTCCTCCGGGATCGGCTGGCACCCTACTGCCAGGGCCCTCGGGCCCCACCACCACCGAGGGGCAGTGCTTCGGCCACCCTTCCTCCTTCCCTCTGTGCCATTTCAGCTGGTGGTTCTCCCTCTTCTGCCACCGTCGCGGCAGCACTACGATCCTTCCTGGCTCTGATGTCGCACATCATCCAGCCTTTCCACCTTCAGGCTCCTGACGCCCGGGGTCTACCCCCCCCCTCCTCGGCAGTATCGGCTGCCCCACTCCATCTCAGGTTGCTGGCATTTCTCGCCTGTCTTCCTCTCTCCACGCTTGCGGCCCGCCCCCGGCTCAACAGCTGGTTGGCCTACCTTGGTATTGCACTATCTCCTGGGTTGAGCTGGCCGGCTCCGTCATGGCATTTCGCCAGGGTCCTACCGTGGGCCCGACAGCGGACATATTCATTCGCGGACGCCTGTAGAGGCACTTGGGGGTTTCCTAATCTATTCTTTCCTTTGTCGAGATGACGCTGAAGGGTTTTCTTCTCCTTCCTGCCTTCTCTGTAGAGGACGATTGTTCCTTTGCGGGGCCGGATGTGCGGTTGGGCCCATACCAGAGGGTCTTGGGTGGTTGTTTTGTTCCCTGGGGCGCGGAGGAATGCGTCTGAAATTAAGGTTTTGTTTTTGCCATAGCTAGCACTCCATGCAGGTTCTTGTACCTTAGCAAAGAATATATGAGTTAAACAAAAAAAAAAAGAAATCCCAAGCTTTTAAGTCACGCTCCGGGCCCTCTACTTTCCTCTCACTTAAAAACATTACCGCATTTGGCCAGGTAAAACTCCAGGGTTTTGCGTGGCAACCATCTCCACACACCTAATTCCTCCCTCGCTTAGGCTTCAGTCTCTAAGTGCACAGCCCCCTTACTACCCCGCACAGCCCCCCTCACCATGGAGGGGCCTGGTCCGGGCCCGTCAAGGTCTGGCTCTTGAGCCTCCAGTAGTGCCTCGCCCTACAAGTCAAGGGCTCCAACCCCCTCTCTGCTTGATAATCTCACCCTGATAAGGGATGAACTAGCCCACACTCTCCTCCACATCGGACAGGCACCCCCCCCGATTCCCCCCCCTACCGACGCTCAGCTTCAGCAGCTATCTGCTGGCGAAGTCATCCTCCTACCACTTGTCTGCACCGCCCTTTCCGGGATTGGCAGCATCATCCAAAGGCTAGAGGCCCTCGAACAGTCCTCCAGGGCTGCTCTCAAGGATCCTCCCTCCCTCCCTGCGTTAGAAGCTTCCGTCCGTGACCTCTCTCTGCGAGTCACGGCATCAGCTGCCCACCCCTCAGCCGCCCCGTTGGGCCCTCCCCCTCCCCCCCCTCCCGAAACAGACAAGACGGCCGCCGCCGCCCCCCCCTCCTCCTGCTCCCCCTGGAGCTAACTACCGCCCCCCTCCCGGCTATGTCCTAGACATCCCGGTTGAAGACATCGACTCCCCCGTGCAAGTTGATGGAGTGTGGTATGGTAACCCATGCACCTTCGCGGCCAGACATCCCCGCTCCTTTGCCGCCTTCCAGTTCGCACAGGGTGAATTCCCGGAAGAATCTACCTTCCGCCCTGGCCCCACCCCCTCCTTCCTCACACTAGTCCCACCCTCCTCCTCCTCCTACGCCAGCGCTGCAGCCCCTCCCAGGGGCACGGTGCAACAGACCAGCGCTAAGGGCAAGAAGAAAGCAACCACTGCAGCCCAAGTCGTGGTGTCGGGTGGTACCCCCTCCCGCTTCCGGGAGGCTGCCCCCCTTCCTGCTACCGAACGTCGCTTCTTCGCCCCTCGAACCGCCCCGGTCCCACACCCCGACGCAACTCGCCTGGCGGCCACTGCCCCTGACATCGTTGCCTCTGTTCTTCGAGAGGCGAATTGTCCCTTTCCCGTCTCCTTTTCAGCCACAGTCAACGCACGTGGCGTCATCACCCTCTTAGCTACCGATCCCCTCACGCGTGCCACCAGCTACTCCCCCTACTACGAGGCGCTCGCCAACAAAATCAACCAGTCCTTCGCTGTTGGAAAGAATCCCTACCGCCCCTTCCGTCCCGCACCCAATCAGGTCCAGCTGGTTATCCACGGCCTCCCTGTTGCCTTCCTCCCGCCGGATCAAACTGACCTCTTCCCCGTACTCGCCGAGTCCATTAAGAACGCCAAGGATGTCGACATCTTCGGCGCCCGTTACCTCCAACCCGATCCAAGCCTCCGCAAGGCCACCACCTCAGTGGTCATTATTGTCGCCCCCTCCGATGTGGCCCATATTGGGTCCAAGATTCTCCTCTACTCCAAACTCCGCAACGTCCAGAATGCGGTCTCCAAGAACAAATTCATGCAATGCAGGCACTGCTGGAAGTTTGGCCACCTGGCCCCAGCCTGCACGGCCACCATTCCTGTCTGCCCAATTTGTGCGTCAAACCACACGAGGGCCAACCACCGCTGTGCCAACCCATCGTGTCCCAAGCTGGGCTACCTCAAACCCGTTCTCGGCTGCTGCCCAGCCTCCCCCCTCAAGTGCGCTAACTGCTCTGGCGGCCACCCCGCTACCGACAGATCCTGCCCCTCCCGTCCTTCCCAGCCGACGCAACAGTCCTCAGGGTCTGAGGCGGAAGATGAAGGGGAGGATGACACCATGGACCCAGACGATGCCCCGCCAGGAGCGGCACGCACGCCCTCCCCCCCCCACCCTGGAAATGACTCCTCGGCCACCCCCGGCCCCGTTGTGGCGCCTATTCCCCGTGCTCTGGCACCCGACTCACGATCTGCTGCCTTCTTCGCCTCCCTAGGGGAATCCAGTAGCCCGTCTCCGTTCCCTTCATCTTCCTTTCATAAGTGATAGCACAACCCATGGATGCAAATTTGGTGGACCAATTGCCGCCAACCCCTTCTTTCCTGTCTTTTCTTTCCATTGTTCAACATAACTGCTTAGGGAGCTGGAATGTTTTTCTTTCACTTTTTAACAGCCTAGCTGCGCTGCCATCCCCCCCCCAGGTAGTGGCCCTCCAAGACCCCCCAGTCTGGAGAGGGAAGCTACCGTCTTTCTCCATGTATACATGTTTCTCCCCTCCTGTCGCCTCAGGCCGTAAGCCTAAGGTAGCCTTCTTTGTCTATCAGGAGCTCCTTGGAGCCTACCCTGTCCTCCCCTGTTTTTTTTGATCGGCTTGACTTAATGGCACTGGATATCCACTTGCCTAGGGGCTTGTTTTCATCATCTCTCCATGTTTTTCGGATTTACCATTTGTACTCCATTAATTTTGTTTCCTCTCACCGTCGAACATTGTCGCCGGCGGATGCTTTTCCTCTTCATGATTTTCCTTCCCTCACCCTTGGTGACTTCAACCTGCACCATCCCCTTTCTGACCCCTTGCGCCAGTTCTCGGACCAAGACCTGCTGGTGTCCTCCCCTTACTTCGAGGCTGCCTCCGAGGCTGGCTACAACCTGCTCAACACCCCTGGCATCCACACCAGGTTCCCCTTCGACTTGACTACTAGGCCAGGTGTACTTGACCTGGCCTTTGCCAATAACCTTTTGGCACCCTTCCATGACTCCTGGACGGCTGATCTCCCCTCCACTGGGTCTGACCACGTCCCCATCCTCCTTAAACTTTCCATGCCCTTGATGCACAAGGCCCCTCTGAGCCCGGACTGGAACAAGGTGGACTGGCCACCGGTGCTTGAAACCCTGCGGAGAGTCGATGTCCCACCGCCACCTTCCCTCCCTACAGCCTCCACCCTCAGCTCGTGGTTCGAGCGACACCTTGGTGCCCTTTCAGCCCTACTCTTGGCCCCTGCCCCGCTAAAACGCCCCTCACTGAGGTCCAAGCCTTGGTGGTCCCCCCTTTTGACCTCACTGCGCCTGGCCTTCAATGCCACTGCCAGAAGGTCCCGCTCCTCCCCCTCTCCCACACTCAATACCGAGGCCCGCTAGGCCTGCTCCCTCTACTTCAAGGCGATCAAGAAGACAAAGGCCGAGCACTGGAAAAGCTTCCTTGCCAAGGTTGACTCCCGCTCAGTCTGGACGGCCAAAAGGCTTGCCACTGGAAGAGCCCCTGACCGCTTCCCCTCCTTTCCCGGCCTCTCCTCCCCCGAACAGATCAACTCAGCACTCCTAAACCACTTCTTCCCCCACAAAACTTCCAGTCCCGCCCCGTCTATCCTCAGGCCCTTCCGAGATTCGCCCCCTCTCTCCCCCGAGGACGTACAGAAGGCCCTGTCTAAGGCATCAAACTCGTCAGCCCCTGGCCCGAACCAGATCTCCTATGGGGTCTGGAAGAAGGTCCATGCAGCTAATCCCTCCCTCCTTGTTAACCTCCTCTCTCCTTTACTGGCTTTTGGCTTCCAGCCACCCTCCCTCAAAAAGGCCAACGGAGTAGTTCTCTCTAAGCCAGGTAAACCAGACTATTCCTCACCCACCTCCTTCCGCATTATTGTCCTCCTCCAGACAGTCTCAAAAGTCCTAGAAAGGATTGTCGCCTCTCGCCTTTCCCTAGTAGCCCGCTCACGTGGCCTAATCAACCCAAATCAATGTGGCTCACTCCCTGGACTTAGTACCTATGACGCCTGCGCCGCCCTCACCCATGAGATCCGATGCCTTCAGCGGCCCGGGCTCAAAGCCTCGTCACTCTTCCTTGACATCTAAGGGGGGTTTGACAACATCAATTCAGCGCTACTCACTACTTTCATGAAGTCCAGAGGGGTGCCTCCATACATCTGCGCCTGGGTTCAGTCTTTCCTTTCTAATAGACATTGTCGTCTTCTCTTTCATGGGTCTCCTAATGTGTTCTTTCCAGTGCAGGTGGGCGCGCCACAAGGGTCTCCTATTTCTCCTCTCCTTTTTGTCATCTATGTGTCTCCTCTTCATTTGAGTATCCCCAAGGGAATTATGTTTTCTTATGTCGATGATTTCACTGTCACGGTGGCCTCTCCCTCCTACAGGCGCAATGTGCAGCGCTTACAGCACTATTTTCTGGCTCTGAAGAGAAGGGCAGCGGCTATTGGCATGTCCTTCTCTGTGCCCAAGACCAAACTGTCTCACTGGAGGACCTCAAGGGAGCATGGGGCTCGTTGCTACACCCCAGTCACCCTCGATGGTGCCCTCTTCCACCCTGCTGGGCTGGTTTGCTGGCTTGGCTCCTGGTTTACCCCTAGCCTCGAAACATCTGCTCACTTCGTAAAATGCTTGGCGCTCGCCCAGGGGGCCTTTGCTATCGTAAGACAACTCTCTCCTCCCGGCAAGGGCTTGCCTCCTTATCTCAATCGAAGGCTAGCTGTGGGGCTCATCCTCCCCATCCTCTCCTACGGGGCCGATCTCCTGGTACCCAACGCTTCTTCACTCTACAAGATGGAGGTCTTCTGGAATCGGGTCCTCCGGTGGGTGACCAACTGCTTCCACTCTACCCCTACCTCAATCCTCCCCTGCGAGGCCAGCATTCCCCCTCTGGTAGTCCTTCTTCCTTATAAGCGCCGAATGGCAGCCTTGAGGATGGCCTGCTCCCCACCAGAAATTAACCCGGCCGCGGCCAGGCTCCCCTCGTCCTTTCCCTCCGCATCGGCAGCAAGGGCCCCGGACTCCAACCGGGCCCTGTCCACCGGGCTGAAGGGGAACGCTTACCCCCTGCTCTGGAAGACCCCCAGACCCTCTCCTGCCGTAAGGTCCTACCTGCCTATTGATGGCATAGCTCACTCCATCGCTCGAATCGCCACCAAAGGAACTCTCCCAGGCCTGAACAGGCACCTAGTCCCCGGGGCGATCAACAATCTCTCCTCGTCTCAGAAGTACTCCCTCCTAAAAGCTACTACTCGATCTCTCCTCTCTCAGGACTGGGCGCTACAGGCCCCCCCTCCTCTATACTATCCCTATCCTCCAGCGGAGGCCCCACACCCCTTTATGGGACTGGAGCGCTTTCTGGCTGGAAGAATACATCAGATGAGAGCTGGAAAGAGCTATCTAGTGTTGAATTTTCTAATTCGTTTCATATGTATATTCTTCTTGATAATATCGTATATTCCTCTACTTGGTATTATTTCTAGTTCACGGACATTACTACAACGGAGTATGTATTACGTATATTTCATTGATATTTCATGATATGATTAGGGGATTATGGCATGCTTTTCTTATCTGGTGTTCGGGTTTATTTCTTACATTTTATGCATCATCATGCACGGTCATCAGTTATTTGATTTACAATTATGTTCTAATTACCCGTTCACACCACCTCAGATTTACGCATGTTTTATGGGATTTTCTTGGCAGTTCTTTAGGGTCAAACACGTTCGCACTTATGTTTTTCCTACTTATGTTACGGTCAAACACGTCGATACTTATGTTTTCCCTTACATTTCCTCTTAGTTACGCGAAGGATGCGCACCTGTATAAATAGGAGTTACCACCCATCTCGCTTAAGAGAATTAAGGACAAGAACTACTACCAATCTACCTTCATACAAAATTCCTCCTCACTTAGCGTGCCCGCAGTATACTCTTACTACTGTGTCGTACTTTCGTACAACGTTATTAAGATAGTGCTGTACCCATACATTTGAACAGGTTATGAGCCCGGTGCCTCTATAACTATACGACTTACACCTACAAGCTTCCTACCTGCGACGATCGAAACATTTCACGCGACGCGAAAAATTTCCACCTTCGAAACGAAACAAATTCATTTGAGTCCAAAACATTGATCAAACTGAAACTTCCTTCGAAACGAAACTTTATTTACTCGGCACGAAACTTTCTCGGCGAAACGTTCTTGGCATTCACCCTCGCTTAAAAGCAGAATCTGCCACCCGTTCCCTCCTAATCCTCTTCTTTCCTTAGGCACCGTTCACGCGGTCCTCCATCACCCTTCCAGTACTTCTTACCCTCTTGGAAGCATGAATCAGACATCTGCTGGCACAGCCGCAGGCCCAGGAGCATCCGGGTGTGCTGCAAACAGGCTTCCACTAGTGAAGGAGTGTTGGCCTATGGGGGTGGTGGTTATTAATTCTGATCGAGGATTTTTAACATAGGTTAAATCAAAATAACCTATTTTTTGCATGTCCGATACCTTCGGACAAACACCATTTCCACCACACGACGACCTCTCTGAAGAAGAACTCGAGCAACCTCCACTCCCTCCAGTACCTCCATTCCCTCCGGCTCCTCCTCCTACTGATCCACCTGTATCACCACCGGGCGCACTGCCTCCACCTCCGCCAATGGATCCCGCAGGCCCTGCCAACCCTCCACCGCAAAATCATTCTGCCAACTCGAAACGAGACTAGGCACCCGCCTATAAACTGAGCTCAATCCCAAAGCTCACGGGCCCAGAAAACTACAGAACGTAGCATGATATATCAGAATATGTTCTCACCTTATTTAATTGTTGGGACATAGTAAGTGGAGAAGAAACATTACCGGAAGCAGGAGCAACTATCGGAACCGATAATGATGAGGATGCTCAAGATTATTTCCGCCATCGTTACCAGTGGGCCTCGGCCTACTTCCTCGAAACGATCGATCCAAAATGGCTTATCTTGCTGGCCACCCACAAGACACCACCCGCCATCTGGACAGCCTTCGAAGATAAGTTCGCTCGCGAAAACACCTCCACCTTCTTTGACCAGCTAAACGCGGTCCTCGATTCCAAGTACGATACGTCCGAACCTATGCCAGACCACATCAACAAGTACGATACCCTATGGAATCGCATGCAACTTCGTTGCTCCTCTGCTTCGGAAACCTACCGATACGCTCTACCATTTGTTTTTAAATCGGTATTCGAGTCAACCGAAGCCAAAGCTGCCGTTCTCCTCCGTTCCCTGCCTCCGTCGATGAGCAACATTGTCGACAACCTCCAAACCAAGGAGGACCTTACCTACAATCATGTCTACAACAAACTGTTGGACTTGAAATCCTCGGTTAATTCTGAGGACGATAAGGCGTATAAAAGCGCTGATCTCAAAGGAAAGGGAAAGGCTCACGATACGGTCCGCCGGCAACCGGCCGAAACGAAGGAATGTTCCTACTACCAAAAGCACTACCCCTCTGCTCGCAGTGAAGGTCACTCCTGGAATGAGTGTAATAAGCTCAAGGCCGACAACGAGAAGCGAAAGAAGGACAGAGCCAGACACTCGGCTAAGATCGGAAAGGAAGAGACATCCAAACTGGTCAGTACCTCTACCTCCTCACCTCCTACACAAAAGACCCCTTACCCGAATCAATGGGTTATCGATACAGGCGCAAGCTCACACATGACTTCGAACCTAGACCTTCTTATAAACTTCGAACCTTCACAAGGCACCGTTAAGTTAGGCGATGATTCGGTAATAGAATCATGCGGCCGTGGAACAGTGGAGCTCAAGGCCAAAACATCTGATGGCCGGACAGCCTCTGTCTTTCTACAACGGGTTCTTTGGGTTCCTAAGTTGGGTTCTTGTAACTTGCTGTCATGGCGCGCTATCGTTTCTTTGGGAAAAGGTTTTTCTTTGCGGAGTTCTGGGAAGGATATGTATGTTTTTAGGGAAAATAAAACAGAGGTTCTATGGGGAAAGCTTGACAGACAGGACTATGTTGTGCAAGAGAAAAAAGAGACGGCGAACAAGATGACTTACAAAGAGTGGCATGAAGCCCTTGGACATCGATCGCCGCAATACCTCAAAGCCGACCACTACTCCGACTCTCCTGCTATTCCTACCGTTCCAAAAGACTGGCAATGCGAAACCTGCATCACCTCCAAGTCAACTAAGTCAAAGCCCTAATCAATTGAGAAACGATGTGACACACCCTTCGAGCTAATTCACTCCGACCTTAGCGGACGATTCTCGAAACCCTCCTTTGGCAACTCCTGGTACTACATCACCTTCATCGATGACAATACACACTATGCATGGATCTACACCATAAAAGCAAAGTCCGACACGGTAAAAGTGTTCGAATAGTTCATCAACGAAAGAACAACCCAGGATTCCACTACCATCAAAATATTCCGTACTGATAACGGAGGCAAGTACATCAATGACAAGATGCTTACCCTTTTTCAGAAGCATGGAATTGTGCATGATAAGACCCCTCCTTACTCACATGAATCTAATGGTGTTACCGAATGGTACAACCGTACCATTATCACATCGACACGCTCTATGTTGACTGGACTTACCCTTAGCCTTTGGGCTGAAGCAGGCTCCACCGCCGTGTACCTTAGGAACAGACTCCCTAACCGAGCCATAGGAAACTCAACACCCTATGAAGCTATCTACAAAACAAAGCCGTTGATTAACCACTTGCGCCCATACGGGACCAAATGCTACGTCCATATACCAGAGGAGAAAAGAAAACCTGGAATGAAGCTACAGCCCCGGGCCTTGGAAGGATATCTTGTCGGTTATACCTCCTCCGACAAAATATACCGGATATATATACCATCGCAACATCAGATCTCCGAAACAAGACAAATCCATTGGACAACCAAGACAATTATACCGCTTGACCCAACTGGACCGTCGGATCCAAGACAACTGACCCATACATCGGAGACCTTTGCGACCATCACGCTTCCCTCTTTCTCGACAGCCTCGCAACCTCGCGACAAGCCTCAGGATATAGAAGATGACGACCAACCTTCACCACTACCAGACATTGAAGTACATCCACCTCCACCACCAGGACATCCAGAAGACTACGAGAATCCCGCACCTTCTTCTCCAACTCCGGAACCCCCTGCCCATAAACAGGATCAACCACTGGAACCCGAAGAAGGAATCAGGACTCGGTCTGGACAAGTATCACGCCCACCGGTTTGATATAGCAGAAATGCTACCGAAATGCCGGACGAGGACCCTACCACTTATCACCAAGCTATAAACAGCCCCTACTGTGACCAGTGGACCTCGGCTATGGACTATGAAATTCTGGCACTCGAGAAGAGTGGAACCTTGGATGTTGTCGATAAACCGATTGGACGGAAAATAATCGAAAGTAAGTGGGTTTACAGAGTTAAAAGAAACCCTGATGGCACCCTAGAAACGTATCGAGCAAGAGCTGTCGCTAAAGGGTTTGGACAAATCCCCGGCTACGACTTCGAAGAAACCTTTGCTTTCGTCATATGTTATGAATCTCTCCGCTTCCTCCTCGCGATATGCGCTAAAAACAAATGGCGACCGCGACAATTCGATGTTAAATCCGCTTTCCTCTACGGCGAATTAAAAGAAGAAGTTTACATGCGACCGTTACCTGGGTTCGGTGACGAAGGCAAAGTATGGAAACTTAACCGATATCTCTATGGACTTAAGCAATCTGCAAACGAATGGTATGCTCTCTTTGCCAGATTCTTGACCTCCAGAGGATTTACGACATCATCCCTCGACCCATGCATGTTTGTTCACGATAAACACGACATCTACATTTCGATTTACGTTGACGACATCGCTATGCACACAGCCGATACCCCAGAAGCTACATCTGTCATAGAAGACCTGAAAACGGCATTCGAGATTACAGACCTAGGGGAAGCCACCTTCTTACTCGGCTTGCACATCGCATACGCACCAGACGGGCTACATCGTACCCAAGAGCAATACATCAAGTCAGTCCTCAAACGATTCTCAATGGAGAACTCTAACAGCGTCTCTACACCCTTACCAAAAGGCATTCAACTTACATCAGGGACCGAAGACACACGCATTCCAGACCCCTCCAAATACCAATCAATGATAGGATCACTCATGTATCTGACTACTGGCACAAGACCCGATCTAGCGTACACAATTTCTTTCCTCTCTCAATTTTCTGCTTGCCCTACCGAACAACACCTCAAGGCCGCTAAACACGTCCTGCGATATGTTAACGGAACAAAATACATTGGACTCTTCTACCCTTACAACGCGACAAACGCTATCGATACCTACGTTGACGCTGACTTCGCCGCTTGCCTCGATACCCGCCGTTCTTTTTCGGGATACATTGTACTTCTCAATGGTGCATGCATCTCATGGCGGGAAGAAACAAACGTCGATCGCACTATCAACAACCGAAGCCGAATACGTCACAATGTCACTTGCTGCAAGACAAATCCAATGGTTCCGAAAGGGTCTCAAAGATATCCGTCTCGACTTACTGATCGCTTTACATGCAGATAATGCCGGCGCAAATTTTCTCGCGAGAAACCATCAGCTAAACGACCGAACGAAACACATTGATATACACTACCACAAAATACGGGAAGAAATCGATAATGACTCGTTCACGCTCCTGAAGGTTGCCTCCTCCGATAACGTCGCCGACATCTGTACAAAAATCTTAGCGAAACCGGCACACGAACGGTTAATGGAACTTTTGGGCTGTAGATAATGAGGGGAAGTGTTGAATTTTCTAATTCGTTTCATATGTATATTCTTCTTGATAATATTGTATATTCCTCTACTTAGTATTATTTCTAGTTCACGGACATTACTACAAAGGAGTATGTATTACGTATATTTCATTAATATTTCATGATATGATTAGGGGATTATGGCGTGCTTTTCTTATCTGGTGTTGGGGTTTATTTCTTACATTTTATGCATCATCATGCACGGTCATCGGTCATTTGATTTACAATTATGTTCTAATTACCCGTTCACACCACCTCAGATTTACGCATATTTTATGGACTTTTCTTGGCAGTTCTTTAGGGTCAAACACGTTCGCACTTATGTTTTTCCTACTTATGTTACGGTCAAACACATCAATACTTATGTTTTCCCTTACATTTCCTCTTAGTTACGCGAAGGATGCGCACCTGTATAAATAGGGGTTACCACCCATCTTGCTTAAGAGAATTAAGGACAAGAACTACTACCAATCTACCTTCATACAAAATTCCTCCTCACTTAGCATGCCCGCAGTATACTCTTACTACTGTGTCATATTTTCGTACAAAGTTATTAAGATAGTGCCGTACCCAAACATTTGAACATCTAGCTGCCCATACCCGCTGGAATGAGCCGGACAAACCCACTACTTGCCCAGCCTGCGGCCTAGAGCCGGAGACCATGCAACATGCCATCCTCTCCTGTCCCTCTAAGGCCGTCTCGAGACTGCTCCATATCCCGGGAGTTGATTCTTTGGGCGGTGAGGCTCCCCTATGGGCCGATCAGGACCTCCTATGGGGCCTGGCGCGATACATCTCCGATACCAGAACCAACTTCCCCCCCGCCATGGGCGGGGTTGGGGCGTCGCCCGGCACCAACCTTGTTTCAGAATGAAGTGATAATTTCTTTTAATGTCTTTCCTGGCTTTAGTTGACTTTCCTTGCTTTATGTTTCTTTCGTGCGGAAGGAGACTTGTCTTTTCTTTTGTGATTAGCCGCCCTGGCGGGCGCAGTGGGTTGTATTACTCACAGGCGGGGATTGTTGGCGGAGAGATATTTCATTACTGTTTGTTGCTTTTGATATTAAGGTTTCGTTTTTGCCATAGCTAGCGCTCCATGCAGGTTCTTGTACCTTAACAAAGAATATATGAGTTAAACAAAAAAAAAAGAAAAAACTCCCTAGCTTTTAAGTCCATCATCAGCAACCAGAGAAGAGATCTTATCAATATATTCGTTCTACTTTACTTCTATCTTTATGAGCCTTCTTGACTATCTCCGAGACAGAAGATTACAGGGCCTAGTGTATACTCACTTGACTTTAAAGTTACCTACCCCCTAACATGAACCCAGTCCATCAGCAAAAAAAAACTCTGCGTCTCAGGCGTGGGCGGCGCCTCGGGACGCCGAGTTTTCTTTTTTTGCGTCCCCTGCGTCCTGTGTGTCCTGATTCTGGTTGCAACGCCCCACTGCGTCCCGTGCATCTGGGCTTCCAGCCCCGACGCCCCCCTACGTCCCCTGCATCCCGTCACCACTTCCTCGCATGCTCACCTCCGGTACCCTCTGGCCCCTCGGTTGAACATCTGGATCACGTCCCTATGCTGCTACTGCAAAACCGTCACTCTGATCACAGCGCCCGCGGCCTTGCGTCTGCCTCACCACATGACGCTCAGCCCTGGCCTCCATCCTCAGGATTCCTGCCTGGCGCCCCCCTTTATCACCGTGACATCCAGACCACGTCCTATGGCAGCCAACCCTCCTTCCAAACCCCTACGATCAGCTCCCAGTGTCACCCCCTCCTGACGCTCCGCTCCTGGCTTCTTTCTCCGGATTCCCTCATGGCGTCGCGCGACAATCCTACCATCCGTCCAGTTCCTCCTGCCTGCTCTCGCCACTTCGGGATAACCCCAGACTTGAAACGCAACACTCGGTACACTCCCGATTACGCTCTGCTGTGTTGTCTGCTGGTGGCGATCCGTATAAGTGCCTCCCTATGTTGCCGCGATGTTCATATCAGCTGATAGACATCGGAGCCTGCCTCGCATCCCCTATCCACGATATCAACGACCCCTCGCAGGCAAACATGTCATGGTTCCTCACAGCAGGTTTGCTGTTCCTCCGGCGGACACTTGATTTCTAGCACTTTGTCTTAATCATATTCTATTATTTCTACGTACAGCTTGCTATCAAGAGACCTTTATCATTCTATGCCCATATTGCCTGTTTGTTGTCGGAGGATTCGCATCTGGTGTTAGAAGTTCTGAGTGTCACATAATCAATGCGTCTGCACTACGTTTGTCAATATATTTCATTAACCGTCCTTAAATCAATACGACTGTTGACCAGCCATCGCCCGTCTGCCTCCGAAACCAGGTGGGCTTGCTCAAGTATCGTGCCTATGTCCACTATGGTAAACCTTCTTGCATCGGGTCTAAGCTGAACGGTGACAAGATCGTGTAATTCTGACGGACGCCCAGAGTTAACTGCACTCAAAATATGAACACAAGCGAGTCGATGTATTGTCTTCTGGTGCCTACAATCTCGTAGTTTGAAGAGTGTCATTAGCCTTCCCAGAAGACGGCCGCGGAGGGCACCATACATTTGCTCCCCGCCTGCCTGGACCCAAACCCAATCATTCCGAACAGCCTGGTTTTGAAAAAGCCCGGATCCCGTAGATCTTGCCCAGTGGATATCGTAAATATCGGTTTCCTGAAAGGCGGGAACTGGGATTTTGAGTTGCGTTAGTAGTTCAATGGGAAGGAGTCGAAGTATAGCAGGATCGTCGGGGAGGCGACGCTCTGCGGGCAGCGTCTGGCGGATATATCGGATCAATTCAGTACTCATGTTTTCGGTGGTGATACTCACGGCATTGCAAAATTCGACCAGACATGGAACATCACCACGGTGCCCCTTCAGGACTAGAAGACGGGACTCAGCCCCCGGTACAGGTCCGGTACCGGTTTTGTTCAAAAGCTCGACAACATCTGCGGGAATATCAGCTCCTTGGTGTCTTAGTGAATCTAGGTTCAAAAGCCTCATTCGGATCACGTGTTGTCGGCTATAGCTGCTCAGGATCTGCCTGGAGGCGTCATTTTTATTCGATCGTCGCCATCCGTTCTTAATCTGATCCTTATGCACCAGCTCCCCAAATTCAGTTGAATACATGGGAATATTTCCAAACTGGTATATGTGATCACGGAAGTGAGATAGCAGATGCATCTTGATGAAGTTGAAATGACATTTTGACTGAATCAATTCCATTCGTTGGTCGTCCTCCTGCCCGCGATGCTGCTCGCGTATTTTCCGTACCTTCGACCTGGGGTGAGATTCATTCAACTGGGCTTGCTGATGCCGTATCCCCTGGACCTGATCCTTTAGTTCGGCTCATGTCTGTTTCGACATTCGAAATTCTAAGAAGATATCCTTCGTGGCGTGAAACCTGTCAAGATATTGTTCCATATAACCTATAGTCTCTGCTGTATGACTTTTATATTGCGCCATCAAACTGAAATCGAGTAATGACCCGACGCTGTAACGACCCTACGATGTAGAGCTATGGTAACCTATGTCTACGCCCACACAAAAGACCAAGAGGTTTGCTGGTAGACTAGGCGGGTATGCAGGCGCATGTCCGAGAGATATCCGATGGTCCGGAGATCTCTAAAAGAACAGTAGATACTTAAGGTTTAGTGTACCTAGGTAGTGGTAGTAACGTGACAATGTCCGCTCTGACCTAAGGATAGGTCAGAAGGCCGGGTGAGTTTACCCTACCTAAGGAAGTCACGTTACCCTACCATGGAGACAGGCTTCGTGTCACCATGGACATACTTACCCTACCTTTGGGACACTATTACCCTACCTTGCGTCGGAAATGTTCTTGGAAGAATTCCG